>CAUYRH010152692.1:0-11416 GCA_963574655.1 Perodicticus potto
TTGAGACAGAGCCTCAAGCTGTCACCCTGGGTAGAGTCCAGTGGCATCACAGCTCACAGCAACCTCCAATTCCTGGGCTCAAGCAAGTCTCCTGCCTCCGCCTCCCAAGTAGCTGGGACTACAGGCGCCTGCCACAATGCCCGGCCATTTTTTTGGTTGCAGTTGTCATTGTTGTTTGGCGGGCCCGGGCTGGATTCGAACCCGCCAGCTCAGGTGTACGTGGCTGGCGCCTTAGCCCGTTGAACCACAGGCGCCGAGCCAGAACTTACTTCTCTTGTATAACTTATTTTACAGCTATTGAACAGCAACTCCCCATTTCCTCCTACCTCAGGTCCTGGCAAACCACCAATCTTCTCTCTATTTCTGTCAATTTGATTTTTTTTTTTGAGGCAGAGTCTCACTCTGTTGCCATGGCCAGAATGCCATGGCATCATCATAGCCATCATAGCCCACATCAACCTCAAACTCTTGGGTTCAAGTAATCCTCCTGCCTGAGTTTTTCTTATTTTTAGTAGAGACAGGGTCTTGCTCTTACTTGGGCTGATCTGGAACTCCAGAGCTCAAGAAATGCGCCCACCTCAGCCTCCCAGGGTGCAGGCGTGAGCTACTGAGCCCAGCCGAGTTTGACTAGATACCTCGCGTAAGTGGAATCATGCAGTATTTGTCCTTCTGTGATTGGCTTATTTCACTGAGCATAATGTCCTCCGGGTTCATCCATGCTGTCATATATGGCAAGATTTCCTTTTAAAGGGTGAGTAATAGTCCAGTGTGTATATATGGAGCAATACACACACACACACACTTATATATCACATTTTATCTATTTATCCACCAATGGGTAGCTAGGTTGTTTCCATATCTTGGCTGCTATGAATACTGTAATGAACATAGGAATGCATATTATCTTACTGACTTATTTTGGTTATATAACCAGGAATGGGATTGCTGGATCATATGATAACTATACTGTTTTCCATAATGGTTCGCCATTTTGCATCCCCACCATCAGTGTACAAAGGTTCCAATTTCTCCACATCCTCAATAACATTTACTATCTTTTTTTTTAAATGGTAGTCATCCTAACAGGTGTGAGGTGATATCTCAATGGATTTTGGATTTGCATTTTTCTGATGATTAGTGAAGTTGAGCACCTTTTTTTTTTTTCTGAGCACATTTTCATATACCTGTTGACTCTTTGTGTTTCTTCTTTTGAGAAATGTCTACTTAAGTCTTGGAGGTTTAAAATTGAGTTGTGGGAAGTCATGTGTGTTTTGGACATTAATCCCTTGTTGGATGTATTATTTACAAATATTTTATCCTATTTTGTAGGTTGCCTTTTCTTTTTTTTTTTTTTTCCTGAGATAGAGTCTCACTATTTTGCCCTGGGTAGAGTGCCGTGGCTTCACAGCTCACAGCAACCTCAAACTCATGGGCTTAAGTGATTCTCTTGCCTCAGCCTCCCAAGTAGCTGGGACGACAGGCGCCCACCACAATGCCCAGCTATTTTTTGGTTGCAGTTGTTATTGTTTGGCAGGCCCGGGCTGGATTAGAACCTGCCAGCTCCATTGTATATGGCTGGCATCCCAGCCCCTAAGCTATCGGCACCAAGCCAAGGTTGCCTTTTCATTTTATTGTTTCCTTTGCTATACAGAAGCTCTTTAGTTCGATGTAATCTCACTTGTCCAGTTTTGCTTTTGTCGCTTGTGCTTTTGATACCATAGCCAAGAAATCATTGCTATACCCAATGTCGTGAAGCTCTTCACCTATGTTTTCTTCTAGAAGTTTTACAGTTCCGGGTTTTACATTTTATTATTTAATACAACTTGAGTTGGTTTTTATGTATGGTACAAGATAAGGGTCATATTTCATTCTTTTGCTATGTGGATATCCACTTATCCCAGCACCGTTTGTTGAAGAGATGGCCCTTTCCCTCTTAAGTAAGTCTTAGCATCCTTGTCAAAAATCAATTGACCATAGGGCGGCGCCTGTAGCTCAGCGAGTAGGGCGCCGGCCCCATATACCAAAGGTGGTGGGTTCAAACCCAGCCTCACCGGGCATTATGGCGAGGCTGAGGCAAGAGAATCACCTAAGCCCAGGAGTTGGAGGTTGCTGTGAGCTGTGTGACACCACGGCACTCTACCAAGGGCAATAAAGTGAGACTCTGTCTACAAAAAAAAAAAATCAATTGACCATAAATGTGCGAGCTAATTTCTGAGTTCTTTATTCTATTTCATTGGTCTATATGTCTATTATTATGTCAGTATTGTACTATTTTAATTATAATAGTTTTATAATATATTTTAAAATCAGGAAGTTTGATGCTTCCAGCCTTGTTCTTTCTCAGAATTGTCTATTCAGTGTTTTTTGTGGTCTCAAATGAATTTTGAGATTTTTTTCTATTTCTGGAAAAAATGCCATTAATAATTTAGAGAGATTGTATTGAATCTATAGATCACTTTCAGTAGTATGGACATTTTAACAATATTAATTCTTACAATCCATAAACATGGTATAACTTTCCATTTATTTGTGTCTTTGACTTCCTTCATCAATACTTGTAATTTTCAGCATACAAGTCTTTTACCTCCTTGGTTGAATTTATTCCTAAATATTTTATTTATTTATTTTTTTTTCTTGAGACAGAGTCTCACTTTATTGCCCTTGGTAGAGTGCCCTGGTGTCATAGTTCACAGTAACCTCAAATTCTTGGGCTCAAGTGATTCTCTTGCCTCAGCCTCCGGAGTAGCTGGGACTACAGACATCCACCACAATGCCTGACTGTTTTTAGAGATAGGGTCTTGCTCTTGCTTAGGCTGGTCTTGAACCTGTGAGCTCAGGCAATCCACCAGCCTCTGCCTCCCAGAGTGCTAGGATTACAGGCATGAGCCACCGTGCCCAGCCAATATTTTATTCTTTTTGATGATGTCATAAATAAGATTGTTTTCTTAATTTTCTTCTCAGATAGTTCACTGTTAGTGTATAAATACACAACTAATTTTTTTTTTTTTTTTGAGACAGAGCCTCATGCTGTCACCCTGGATAGAGTGCTGTGGCATCACAGCTCACAGCAACCTCCAATTCCTGGGCTCAAGCGAGTTTCTTGCCTCTGCCTCCCAAGTAGCTGGGACTACAGGCTCCTGCCACAATGCCTGGCCATTTTTTGGTTGCAGCTGTCATTGTTGTTTGGTGGGCCTGGGCTGGATTCGAACCCGCCAGCTCAGGTGTACATGGCTGGTGCCTTAGCCCGCCGAGCCACAGGCACCGAGCCCACAACTGATTTTTGTATATTGGTTCTGCATGCTGCAACTTTACTGTATTTATTTATTAGTTCTAACATTTTAATAATTATTTACTAAACACTTGTAATAAATGTTGGAATCAGTAACCACAACACAGGGATACTTTCAAGATACCACTCACATATTTGATAAAATAAATACTGGTTAGTAACCATAGTACTTTTAATTCTAATCAAGTTTATTAATTATAAGATTATCTTATAAGCCATTTCTATGTCTTGTTGGGACTGTGGACTCTAGAACTATATAAAATACTAATTACTTAGAATTGGAACAAGGCAAGGGGTTGCCGTTTTGACAAGAGAAAGCTAGTACACATTAACAGAACTCTATATATTTAAAGTGCTATGAGGACGACTCTTCTGCACTCATATTCTATATGCTGACATAGATACATAAACCCAGAGTGGAGAATTAAAAGGAAATATATGGAATTATCCAGTGTGATAGCCAGCTTCCAAGAGGCCCCCCAATGATCCTCATCTGCTATGCATACCTTGTACATTCTCACATTGAGTAGGGCTAACCTTTAGAACCAATAAAATATTTCAAAACAATCATGTGTGACTTTTGAGGTTAGATCATAACAGGCATCATGGTTTCTGCCTTGTTTTCTCTTAGATCCCTGTTTCTGGAGGAAGCAAGCTACCATAGCATAAAGGTATTCAGGCAATTCTATGGAGAAGTCTACATGGCAGGTAACTGAGACTTCCTACCCACAACCAACACTGACTTGCCAGCCATGTAAGTGAGCTGCCATCAAAGTAAATCCTCTAGCTCCAGCCAAGCCTTCTGACAGCTACAACCCCAGCTGACATGTAAACCATGAGCTCATTAGAGACCTGAGGCCAGAACTACCCACTTAAACTGCACCTGAATTCCTGATCCACTAAAATTGTGTAAAATATAAGTGTTTATTTTTCTAAGCTGATAAGTTTTCAGAAAATTTATTATATTAATACAACAATAAATAACACAATGTACAAAGCATGAAACCCCCAAAATGATTTACAAAGTTTTATGTTTACAAGAATCCACAGCAGGATCAAAACATTCAAACAAACTTAATGGAACTGGTTATTTTTTCCTAAACTTTTCTCCCTGAGAAGAAAGTGTAACCTTTGGTACTTATTTTTGTAGGGTGAAGAAGTAGCGTGGTGTGCAAATGTCTCCTTTCCAAGGGATTTGAGGGCTGAGCTGTTCACATCCCTGAAAAGATTATCAGTGCTAATAACTTGGGGTCAGCCTTCAAGGGCCATCAATATCCATATGAAAAAATAGAATGCAAAAAATAAATAAAAAAGAATGGAACTTTGGGTTGATAAATAATGAGGATTTGAAACAACAACATATAGATTAAAAAGAAGGGGAAAGGAGGTTGTCCAGGGAGCAAGAGTTGATTGCGGGATCTGAATTTGTTTTAGAGCATACCCTGCTTCCAGGAAATGGCGAATGCACTGAGAGAAGAAGAGAAGATTCCCCAGCAAGGGCAAGATTCCTCAGGAGTCTAATGGATCAGATACTGCTCAACACCCACAGCCTTGCCCTATTCTGTGCATGGGAGCAAATTTCTCTTTTGTAACAGCACTCCATCATATTACTACTCCTTACGAATAACCCAAGGTGTGGCCATGGCAGGCTATGCCTCTAGATTTTACTCTTTGCCTTTTGTCTCTTACCCTAGCGTACTGTGGGGTCGTGATAGTGAATAGCAACCTCTGACTCTTGGACTCAAGTGATTCTCTTGCCTCAGTTTTTCTATTTTTAGTAGAGACAGGGTCTTGCTCTTGCTCAGGCTGATCTAGAACTCTTGAGCTCAAACAGTCCACCTGCCTCAGCCTCCCAGGGTGCTAGGATTACCAGCGTGAGCCACCACACTAGGCCTTATAACTTTAATTCTTGACTAATGTATTTAACCTATAAAGAACTTTCGGAAGTCATCTAGTAGTTTATCCTACTGTCTTCATACAAAGTAATTGTCAGCAAACATGGTATAGAGAAAAGACTATAATAATAAACTGAGTACTGGTTCTGCCTTTATAGCTAACTAACTGTATGATCTTGGTCACTTTAATTTCTCACTTGACCTGAGCCAAAAGGCCAAGAAACAATGTCACTTTAATTTTTCAACCTCAGTTTTGTCTTGTGTAAAATGAAGGATTTGGAATAGGTGCACTCCAAAGTCTCTTTCATCTCTGTATAATTCTCATAACAATAATAAGACCATCCTAGGCAGAGAGTAATTCTTTTTAAACAGTCATAAGGAAAAGTTCACAATCTCTGCAATTAAATTCTGCTCTGTTCTGTCTGATAGTTTTTATTTCCAGAAATTTCTTCCTGATTCTTATCCTAAATCCCTCATAGTTCAAGTCTTCTATCAATTTTTTCCCCTCAATTTTCATAATACTCCTTTTGTCTTCTTTAGATAAATCATTCTCAGACAGGTTAAGTCTTACTAGTGAAATCTTAGAAAGGGCTGACATCAGTAAAAACCCTTTTTCCCACTTCTAAATCATTAATGCACCTGGTAAATGAGACCAGATACAGAACTAACACCCAGAAGCAGCCCATTAGATATTCTGTCTTTCAGACAGATAAGACAAGTTAAACTGTTGTAGTTGCAGTATCCGGTATTCCCTGCTCTTCTATTTTAGATAATACTCTTCTAAGCTTCACTCAGAGAGACAGCAGTATGGCTAAAGATAACTTATTAAGAGAATAAGATAAAAGTGAAATCATTTATCTGAATTTATGGCCCTAATCCATTTTAGGCATCAGCATTGAGTTGTTAACCCCCTATATTGCCACAGACTCCTATTCAAAATACTTGCCCGTCTGGAAAGTCAATAATCTTTTTCCATTTCTTAGGATTTTTTAAAATCAATTTTTAAATTCTAGAAGTAATAATTGCATCTATTTTGAAATATTTTCATGATAAGATACTCAATTAAAATAAAGTCTCTTTTTCCTCCCCATTCATTCCAGAATTTCCCAGAGATTATAATCATGATCTGCTCATAATCTTAAGGTATATAGGTAGTCCCCAGGTTACAAACAATATAGGTTCTGCAGGTTTGTTCTTAAGTTGAATTTGTATGTAAGTTGGAATAGGTACATTTACATATTACATGTAATAGCCTCTATTCACCAGTGCCAGTTGTACATTAGTCAGATGTTTGTAACTCAGGAACTTACTATAATAGCCTCCATTCATAAGCTCAAGTTTTATGTAAGTTAGATGTTTCTAACTCAGGGATTGCCTGTATACACATGACATCCCAACTGTGCAAACTGTTCCACACCTTGCTTTTTTCACTTAGGAATTTATTCTAGATATCATTTCATGGCAGCATTTACTGTTCTATTTTATTCTATTTAATGGCTTCTGTAGTATGCTCCCAGGCCCCAGAATATTTTTGTCTTGAAGTAACAGAAAACTTAACTAAATTGGTATACATAATGAGGACCTCTATTGTTTCTTAAAATAAGAAGTCTACGCTCAGGTTATTCCAACAGTTGGGTAATGTCATGTAGATACAAATATTTTTCAGGTTAATTCAACAGCTCAGCAATGTCATGAATATTCAGTCAGATTGTTTCCTCTGCTCTGCTAGTCTCAGATAAAGGCAAGAAACCTCATGTTCTCAACATGGCTGCAAAAGCCCTAGGCATTATTCATCACACATCAGCAATTAGAGGCAATAAAAAGACTGTTTCTTTTCTGTGTGTGTGTGTGTGTGTGTGTGTGTGTGTGTGTCTCTTTTGAGACAAAGTCTGACTCTGTTGCCCCAGGCTAGAGTACCCAGGACCTCAGCCTAGCTCACAGCAACCTCAAACTCCTGGGCTCCTCCAGCCTCAGCCTCAAGGCCTGGCTAATTTTTTATTTTTAGTACAGACAGGGTCTTGCTCCTATTTAGGCTGGTCTTGAACTCCTGAGTTCAAGTGATCCTCCCACCTCAGCCTCCCAGAGTGCTAGGATTATAGGCATGAGCCACCTTGCTTGGCCCATGTGTCTCTCTTTTGAATTAGGGAACACTTGCAAGTCACATTGGTTAAGATTTAATTATGTGTCCATGCTAAAACCAATCTTTGGCAAAGAAAAAGAGACCACTCTTAGCCGGGCGTTGTGGTGGGCACCTATAGTCCCATCTACTTGGGAGGCTGAGGCAAGAGAATCGCCTAAGCCCAAGAGCTGGAGATTGCTACGAGCTGTGACGCCACGGCACTCTACCAAGGGTGATAAAGTGAGACTCTGTCTCTAAAAAAAGAAAAAGAAAAAGAGATCCTGATTGGTTTATACAAGGCAAATCTGACCCACTGACTGTTTTTGTATGGCCTGCGAGCTATGAATTTTTCATTCTGAAAGGACTAGAAAAAATTAAAATGATACTGTTTGGTGACATCAGAAAATTGTGTGAAATTCAAACTTCAGTGTCTAATAAATAAAGTTTAGGTATTCTTAAAGGATGCTTTCATAATACAACAGCAGGATTGAGTATTTGGAACAGAGATCTTAATGTCTCACAAAGCCTGAAATATTTACGGTCTGGTTCTTTGCAGGAAAGTTTGCCAATCTCTGGTTTAGGCCATCACCTTAGACCTCGCCTGAACAGAAGACTATGTGAACAGTAAGTAAAACACTGGGGCTCTTCCCAGCAAGTTTGAAGAGAGAGAGAAATGGATTTGGATAGGTAGTAAACAATGTCCATTTTATGTTATGACTTATTTTCTTTAGAAATTTCAATCACCTCTCTGAGAACAGATTCATCTTTTAATGTCATAGGTAACAGCAACTCGTGTCTCAGTATTGGACCATGAGCTGGTTTTCGTGTTGCTTCAAGGTGGCAGAAGGTTTGGGCTAAGGATTAAAGTAATCGTTTCCTTGTGTTTACTAAACAAGTCCAAATTAGCATGGCAGACAAAGCCTGTGGCTCAACAGAGTGGAGCGCCAGCCCCATATGCTGGAGGTGGTGGGTGCAAACCCAGCCCCGGCCAAAAACTGCAAAAAAAAAAAAACAAACCTCTGTGTCTGACTTCTACTCACCTCTCCTGCACCCCCTGCTACCTCAAGCCCACAATTCTTCCTTCTTCAATAATGAACACTGACAATTTTCTAAATTTACTAGGACTTTTCCTGCCTCTTTGCCTTTGTCCAAGCTGTTGAGAGTGCATGTGGTAATTAGATGGACTCAGTCAGGCTCGGGCCAACAGGACGCTGCTGGTCTAGTGGGTTTAGGTCTTCCGTGCCTTCACCTCATGTCTCCCATTCTTGCTGTTTTTGCTTTAACCTAAAAGAATTTATCTTGAGTAGTTTATGGCAATTAATTTAGGAGATTAAATTTGGAACTGGAGTATTGTTTTGGGTAATGGGTTATGCTGATTACTGTTTATTAAGGGTCATGTGTTATGCCGATTGTTGTTGTTTAAGATAAGGGCTTATATGGTTTTTGCTTTGAACTTTCATTTATAAAACTGTGGTTTTGGAAATGGAAGAACAGAACAGGCTTCTCTCACTGGTCTCTAGAATGTTGGTCTTCTGACAAGGTTTGGTGAACCTACCCTCAGCTCTGCATATTGGCTACGAGTGTCAGGCAGGCAGACCCTCATTGTTCAGTACACTGTTACCTGGAACACTCTTGTTTTCATGGAAAATTTCTTAAGTGTTAAGACCTATCTCCAGTGTTATTTCTTTTCTTTTCTTTTTATTGTTGGGGATTCATTGAGGGTACACAAAACCAGGTTACATTGATTGCTTTTCTGCTAGTAATCTTCACTATGTTGCCCTTGGTAGAGTGCGGTGGTGTCACAGCTCACAGCAATCTCAAACTCTTTGGGCTTAAGCCATTCTCCCACCTCAGCCTCCCAAGTAGCTGGGACCACAGGTGCCCGCCATAATGCCCAGCTATATTTAGGTTGCACTTGTCATTGATGTTTAGCTGGCCTGGGTTGGGTACAAAGCCTTGGTGCCTATGGTCAGCTCCATAACCACTATAACCAACCTGCTATAGGAGCCACCACATTGATTGCTTTTGTTAGAAAAGGACCCTCTTATAATTTTGTCCCTCCCCAAAAGGTTCAAGTGTTATTTCTTCTGAAAAGCCTTCTAAGACCACATCTGGGGCTCTATCTACTGTTTATTTTGTTTGGGTTCCCTAAAATGAACAAGCTGGGATAGGGGCTTCCTCACATTGATTTGTTTGCAGAAGTGTTCCCAGGGAGCAAGCATGGGGTGTAGGAGACCAGGAGTAAAACATGATAAGAAACCAATATAGTGGCACATTAACAAGCTGGTTATCATTGTAGGCAATGGGGACTTGGATCTGCAGGAGAGCTTCTGAGAAGGCAGAATTAGAATTGTTTGCTAAGACACAGAAGAAGGAGTAATCTCATCTCCTATTGATATGTGGTTGTACCAGGGAGTGTTTATTCCTCATACTTCCATGTTTGTGTAATACAGAAGCCCCAGGGTAGAAAACAAAAGACACCCACAGCAGGTAACAGATGTCATCTTGGCTGAATTGGTAGCTATGGACATGAAGTGGGCATGAGAGGTCTGATACACTCCCCAGTGTCTGCTAGTAATCTTCAGTATAGGTTGTCTGTCACAGAGCCGGCAAGGTGGTCACTGACGGCAGTGCCTACAGGAGATTCAATACAAGAGGATTAGAGGCACAGGCAACAGTTCCGATGTCGTAGCTGTTCTCAAGGCCATAATTGATGTTCATGCTCTTTCTCTTCCACCAATACCTAGTCCAAGTTGTTTGCCTGGTAGTTCTCAGTTCTTCATCTTGGAGGCCATGGAGGCTTTTATTGCAGTAGCCTTCTTGGATCAGAGCTGTTGCAAAACAAGTACTTTTGCTTTTTCCTAAATGGGGACTGAGAAGACCCATTCACCAGAACAGTGACCACATAGCAGACACCAAAGGCTATGGTGTTATGTTCTAATAAACATGCCACACCTCACACCGCAACTGTGATTGGAGCAATTTTTAGTTTAAATTTACAATAGTCCACAGTCATTTGATATGATGAACCTGGTTCATCTGATGAACCTGACTAAACAGGCTAAATGGGTGACTGAACAGGGATAGTAGAGGTACTAAGTACGTCTACATCCATTAAGTCTCTGCTGGTGACACAAATCCTTGTTTCCTCTCAGAATGGTGTGTTCCTTAGGATTCATTATCTTAGCTGGTGAAAATGTGCAGTTTCAGGTCCTTCCATTGGTCCTTCCTATCAAAATAACTCTTTCTACACAAGTCAAGAAATCAAGGTGAGGGTTCCACCAATTGCTAAGTATACTTATTTCAGTTGTTCACTTGGAAACTAAGGATATAACCAGAGGTTGGGTCTAAGACTTCATTACACCACTGTGAGATGAACCTGGGCCATCTGATCTCTATAAACTCTCAGTCTACTGGAAGCTATGAGGCCTGACAATTAAGTTCACAAACTCATCCAAGAAAAAATGCCACATGCCTCATTGCTGGATATCACTATGGTCATCTTCAAAGTGCTCCCCTCGGGATGTTGTGTACTAACACCATCATTTAGTCCACCCTTTAAAGCAATTTTGGAACTTTTTTTCTGGCATGGCCATCAGAGCTGTTGTCATATTACCCTTGGTGTCCTCCATGTCGTCAAAATGTCTTCCTTTCAATATTGCCTTTATTTCTGGGTAAAGAAAAAAGTCACTGGGGCCAGATCAGGTGAGTACAGAGGGTATTCCAATACAGTTATTTGTTTGCTGGCTAAAAACTTCTTCACAGTGCCATGAGCTGGTGCATTGTCATGATGGAAGAGCCATGAGTTACTGGTGAGTAGTTCAGATCGCTTTCCTCTTAGCTTTTTCACACAGCCTCTTCTGCACTTCCAAATAGTAAACTTGCTTAACTGTTTGTCCAGTTGGCACAAATTTATAATGAAACAGTCCATGCTTCTAGCTTCCTGGTATTAATATCAGCTCAGGGCTCAGCGCCTGTGGCTCAACGGGCTAAGGCGCCAGCCACGTACACCTGAGCTGGCGGGTTTGAATCCAGCCCGGGCCCGCCAAACAACAAAGATGGCTGCAACCAAAAAACGGCCTGGCGTTGTGGCGGGCGCCTGTAGTCCCAGCT
>CAUYRH010152697.1:0-36232 GCA_963574655.1 Perodicticus potto
CAACCAAAAAATGGCCGGGCGTTGTGTTGGGTGCCTGTGGTCCCAGCTACTTGGGAGGCGGAGGCAGGAGACTCGCTTGAGCCCAGGAATTGGAGGTTGCTGTGAGCTGTGATGCCACAGCACTCTATCCAGGGTGACAGCCTGAGGCTCTGTCTCAAAAAAAAAAAATAAATAAATAGAAAATAAATTAGCATTAGTTATGGACAAATTGAAGAATCCCCCTCAATCCTGTTTTTTTTTTTTCCATTTGGAAAAGTGGCAATAACGCATGACCCTTCCCCATCCTCTATTAAAACACTGGAGTGAGCAGCAAAGGAGGGAGAATACCTGGAGACATTTTTGATAACTGTAATCTCTCTCATAGTTTATGTCGTGTTAAATATTCTACCCCCCCTTTTTCTCCTGGGAGTTTCTGTGAGACCTATGCACTACCTTCAATCAAATGGAAAAATTTGAAATTCCCACATTTTGCTACCTTAAAAATATTTACAAAGCTTGAAAATCAAATAATCTCATTTCTTTTTACCACAGTTCAGTGTGTGATGCATTGCTATGTTGGCCTTGAAAGCCCTCCCATGACACATCGTGTTTTCATGTGGCAAAACATAAGGAAGTATGCTCTATCAAGAGAGAAGAAATAAATAAAATGAGTAAAAATCACAAAAAAAACTGATAGGGATATGAACAGAAGCTTAATCTATAATTAAGAAAAGAGACTACAGATCCTCTGGAATAAATATGCCCTTGAGTATGAGGGGGAAACAAAGACAATACTGATAAGCTTTCTCTTCTCCTCATATCTAACCTTAATGTTTGAGACTGGCTTTTGAAAGAGAAGAAAGAGAAAAATGGAGGTATTTTTGTAATGAATATAGTGTGTGCTTCAGACTCATGGAAGTCAGGGACAAGTGGATTATTCCGCCAGCACTTCATTATGCGAGATACACAAAACACGAATCATGCCTTTGTCAATCTATTTTGGTTATGTACATCCTGCCCGGGGTTCGAGTTGTAAGTGGGTAGACGAGGAAGGAATGAATACACCGAGTTTTGTCTAGACCGCTGGAAAGATGTTGCTGTCCCTAGAGCACACCATCTTCCCCTTCATGTCTTCCTTGCCTCTGTTGGACAGAACCTGCTTCCATACTACAAGACAGATATGACCATCTTAGGTCCCACGTAGAATCCCTTCAATTATAATAAAACACGAACCGCATAGTCTGGCATCTAAGACACTGCACACCCCCCTCAGTCATCCTATTCAGCCTTATGTCTGCTCCTACACACACTTTATACTCTCCAAACGCAGCATGGGTGGCACACCACCACACATATTTTGGTTTGCTTTTTATTTTATTATTATTATTTTTATTTCGGGTTCATATGAGGGCCCTAAGGATTAGGTTACATTGTTTGCATTTCTAAGGTAAGTTCAAGTTATAGTTGAGCCCTTCGTCCAGGGGTGTGGCTATACCCTTACATTGTGCCCATCAGATGACAGCTTACCAGTTCTCCTCCTTCCTCTTCCCCTCCTTCCACTTGAATATACTCGTGTTTTTTGCTTATATGGGTGTCTAGTTGTTTTTCTGTTGGCTTCATATTAGTGTTGAATACCTTGGGTAATGATACAGTCTCTATGCCCTTCTCAACTTATGAAATGAACAAACACCTACTCCACTTTCAAAGTCAACTTCAGTGTCTTTATCTTTCTCAGACCTCTTCTCTTTTCAGAAGAATACATTTTATAGAAAATAATGTCATTCGTCCTACCTCCGTAATTTGCTGAGCAAATGACCATGCCTTTTTCCATCCATTAACTATTTGTCCTGCTCCTAATCTGCATGAGACCCTGGATATAGCATGGGGGACAAAAGATATGCCTCTTAACTTTTATAGGTTACTGGGGGAATGTATGGTATATATACACATGTGTTCCTAAACAAACACATCCCTAGTTGAAATTATAATAAGTAGTATGCAAAAGTGTCCGGGAAATTGGAAAGTGACATACTTAGGGAATAACTGATTGTGTTTAGCTTTGATAGGCATAGGTTGCTGCCCTGGTAAGAGATTTTGTATATATGAAGTGCCCTTATATTGACAGTCTATTACTACCACTGTTTTCATTCTTCTCTATATAAACAGTGAGCTTTTCAAGGGCAGAGACCATGTCCCATTCACTTTTGCATCACCATCGTGCAGTAACAGGTCAGCACATAAATCAATAGATGTTGAATGAAGTAATCAATGGGCAAATAGTGTAGCTCTTGAAAAGTATTTTTTAGTATTCTACATTGACGCTTAGCTAATTAGCATTTCTACCTATAAGATCAAAGCCACTTGCTCTATATACATACACACTAACATTTGAGTAGAGCTAACACTAAAATGCTAAAATATTTACCAAGCTCTTCCCACCTTTGGGCTTTTGCATGGGCCATTTCTTCTTTCTGAAACTTTCTTCCTGTCATGCTGTGCCAAACTAACTCATACTCACCTTTGAGGTCTCACAGGACATGTCAGATCCATGAGGAAATTTTCTTCAACCCATAGAGTAAATCCAATGCCCCATTTTTGTTGGCTTTGGTTTTTGAAGTGGGATCTCCCTCTATCCCCCAAGCTGAATTGCATTGGCATCATCAGAGCTCACTGCAGCCTCAAGGAATCCCCCCACCTCAGCCTCCGGAGTAGCTGAGACTACAGCCTGCACCACTGACCCCAGTTATTTTTCTTATATTTTTGTAAGATGAGGTCTCACACTGTCACACAGGCTGGTCTGGAAGTCCTGGCCTCACATGATCCTCCCCCAGGCTCCCAAGTGCTGCGATTACAGGTGTCAGCCACCGCACCTGGCCAAGTGCACTGTTTGAGCTTCTTAAAGCACCTTACTTCTCTTTACAGCATCTACCACAATTGTAATTGGCTATTGTCACTCTTATTCATTTCTTTACTGTCTCTCACACTCCATTGAGAATTCTATGCAGGCAGTGTCCAGTTACTCTTATTCCTACTACCTGTCACATAATACATTCTCAAAAAATACTTGTTTTTTGACAAACTGAAATTTACTGAATGAAAAGGTGGTTTTTTGTTATCTCAAAAGTCTGCGTTAACTCTCTGCCACTAACTGGCTGCCTCCTGCATGGACTTCAACCCGTCACTTCCCCTTTCTATCTTTAGCCTCTCCATCTACACAATAAAAGGGTTGAAATGTATTTCTATTTTATCCAGGAGGCTAGTACTCTATATTATATTCCATTTAAACTGGTAAAAGTTGAGCACGATCTGTGAACTTACATCCATGACTTTTCATACAAGCATTCCAATTCGCTGCAGGGCTTTTAGTTAGTAAAGGGTTTCATAAAATTCTAAAATTGTAAATTCTGTTAAGCTATATAAGATGTCTCCAGAAGAGTCAAGGGGAAAGGAATATCACACAAAGAAGCACACCGGGATGAAAAGAGTGTCTCCCACAATGTCTATCCTACTAGTTATCCAAATAGCTGGCTAGTTTTTTTTAAAAAGTCAATAGAAATGTAAGCAGAAAGTGAACATTTAGCCTCATATTTAATGAAATTCTGAGTACAATTATAATACTTCTTCAAGTTGAAATGAGGAACTCAGCAATTGTCAGAGAGCATGAAGTCAGAAAATTTTAGAGCTGAGAAGATTTTGCAAACCATTTTGTAAACTTTTTAAAAACCCATTGAGGCCAATCAATGCCTTCATTTTCTGAATGAGCAAGCTGAGGCCCAGAGAGCTTTTACGACTTGCTTTGGATTATATAAAAGGGGAAGTGGCAGATTTAGGGTTCAAATCCCAACAATTCTGCTTTCTCTGCTATCCCATTGCTAATGGAATTGAGAGAGTTAATGTGCCTTCAGACTAATGGAGACATCCTACTTTCCACACTCCATTCATGAGGATAGACTTGCCCCCGATGCTATTTTTTTTTTTTTTAATCCTTGAGAAGCAGTCCAATAGACTTCTGACAAGATCCATGGGAAAGATAACTTTTATCTGTGACATTTATTCTCATTCACACTTTTGTTGGCTTTGTGCAGAAGAACTTCATTTAGATTCATAAACCTGTTCATAAATGTGTGTAATTCCTCCTGTCCTTGAGTTTATAAAATAAAAAAAAAAATTCTGCAAAAGCTGTTGCACTAAATTATACAGCTTCAGACAACTGTCAAATGTCCTTGAAGACCTTAGCAATACCTTCATTGGCAGCTCAGACACTAAAAAAAAAAAAAAAAAAAAAAACAAAGACTGGAAAGCAATAAAGGCTTTTGTTCTCTGGGAAAAATACCAAAAGCTGGTTTACTTGCTTTTATATTTTAAAATGCAGAAAAATGGCAAGAAAAATATAATAAAAATTCAGATGTGAATTCCTAGAATAAACTCATACTGATATTTTATCATGTTTTCTTCAGATCATCTTTCAAATGAAAAATATGTGAAATTTGAATTTTCTTTTCTGCTTTACCAAGAACAATTTCTTCCTTTCTCTCCTGATGCAAAAAACTGTGACTATTTTTGTGTGTATCCTTCTAATCTGTGTCTCTAACCTTCTAATACACAGTATATAGTATCTTGTATTTTTATGAACATATTGCTCTATTTTACAAAAATAGTATTTTATGGTTCCTACTGTTCTGCACATTTTTGTCACATAAAATTTATGAACTATAAATAGAAAACAAATCACATAGGAACTAAACTGAACGTATTTAGTAGTGTTAAACATAAAAGTAGTTTCCAAAATGGCTCTTGGTGACGAATCTGACTTGATGAATCAAAATTTTATGTTTACTTAGTATCAGGGGGAAAGGGTATAGAGAAATAACATTTGTTAAACAGCTATGTGTCTAGATACGATAAACATTTATTATACTGCATTAATATGAAGGGTGCTGTTTAAGCAATTTATGTATACATAATCTGATTTAAACACCAAACCAGCTATAAGTTAGGTATCCCAATGCCATATTACAGATTAAAAAAAATAAAGCTCAGAGAGATTAACCCCTCAAAGTCATACCTCTATTCAGACTGAGTGTACTACTATGACACTCTAGAGCCAGACTCCTTGGGTTCAGAGAAACCTTACATTCTCATTGTAGGACCTTGGATAAGTCACTTACCTCCTCTGTGCCTACATTGTATTTATAATATAGTGTTTACAATAGTATTTATCGCAAAGGGTCATTGTGAAGATTAAATGACTTACAACACATATAATTTAGTGTATATATACATGATAGTTCACATGTTTATTTCATATGCCATGTATAAATGGTTTCTATTATCATTATCATTTTTTCTGAATCCTTCATTCACATCTTCCTTTAAAATTAAATCAAAAGGGCTCAGTGCCTGTAGCACATTGGTTACGGCACCAGCCACATACACCAAGGTTGGTGGGTTCAAGCCCAGCCCGGGCCTGCTAAACAATGACAACTGCAACCAAAAAATAGCCAGGCATTATGGCAGGCGCCTGTAGTCCCCGCTACTTGGGAGGCTGAGGCAAGAGAATCGCTTAAGCCTAACAGTTTGAGGTTGCTGTGAGTGTGATACTATGGCACTCTACCAGGGTGACATAGCGAGAATCTGTCTCAAAAAATATATATGAATAAAAAAGTAAACAAAAATAAAAATGTGATTAAATTAAAAGAAAATAACACTTAACCAAACGAATAAACAGCAAATGACAGAAACCGAATGTCAACAAGGAAGGGACACTAAAAAAAAATAGCAATTGAGCCAAAAAGTGAATCTTTAAACTCTCTAGAAGCAGCAAAGAAAGAAACATGATGGGCCCCACATCCTTTGACATCTAATTGTTGACAGTGCACTAATGCACCAGAAAAAGCATTCCTCAAGCCTTCAGGAAGTCAAGGATCTTTATCTAATACATATGGGGGAAAATAATGAAATATGTCTTCACATGTGGTTTAAGAACACTGAAGAGATTTATTCATTTTGTTTGTTCTTGCTGAAAGCCAGGATTTCTGTCAATAAATGCTGCTAAATAAGACAAGCCAGTGTGATATGTCCAGATGAAGCCGTTATTAAGTGCCAGGCAGCATTCAGGGGAAACCTTAGAGAAACTTAAACTTCCAAGGGACTGAATAGGGTTAGATCAGCCTTCACAAATAAGGTGTTTTTGATAGCAGCTGCATGGAAATTCAGGTTTGAGGTCTTGGATGAGGATAGAGAGAAAAAAAAAATTGAAAATCTCTTGCAATTATATCACTACAAAAAGAATTAGGTCTTTGTAGCCTCTATGTGTGGTTAAAACTGAGGGTAGATGAAGAAAAAAAATGGGAAGGGAAAAATGTATATGTCATGAGAAGCCCAGAGGAAGGACACGGCAGAAGGAGATTTGAAGGAGAACTGGAGAGTGGGCTTAGCCGTTCAGTCCCTCTTCCCTGCTACAGTTATTCAGGCACTGGAGATAGCAGACATGATTTCACCCAGTGACCTGGGAGTTTTGAAGCATGAGGATCTCCGAGGGTGAGAAAAGCTGCCTTACCTGAAACTTAAAAAAAGAAAAAAAAAATTGACATATGGAGTACACTTTTGCACCTTGAAAGTATCTCACCTTTGGGAGATTTGGCAATTAAGAAAAAGCCTTTTTCAGTGTTAAGAGGGAAGGCCCAGGTCCAGGAGCTTCCTCTCTGGATCACATCTCTGTGGACTTGCTGGGCAGCTGGGAGTCAGGAAAATACCTCAGGAACTTCCTACTGTACCTCGTGTGGTGTGCGTGCTTCACAAACATGTACTGAGCAGATAAATGAATCAGTGAATGAGCCCCAGAAAAACCAGTTGCCTGTAGCATTCCCTATAAACAAACACAGGAATAATAAATAATTAATGGTAAATAATAAAGAAATAATGGATAACCACTTGATTATCCATCATGGTTCTAGAGGTTGAAGGTGTGTATATGTGACATTGAATTTGCATGTCCTGAAAACATCCACACAAGCATAAACAGGAAAGGGTGCAAGAATGAACACCCAATATTTGTAATACAAATGATTAAAGTACCCAAATGTTGGAAATAACTAAGATGTTCATAAGGAAGTTATGGGATTAAAAGATAGCATATAGTTCGTGTTACATAATAGTATCAAAATGAAAACATATAATACACATAAGTAGGATGAAATATTATATTTGTGAATTACAAAATACATTTAAGTTTTTTGTTTGTTTTTTTATGGAAAAGATTCTGGAAATGTTAGCAGTGCTTATCACTGGGCAGCAAGTTTATTGGTTAGATTTATTTTCATTGGTTTTAATACTGTTCTTTACATAAAGAAGCACTCCTACCCACCAAGTGCTACATTGCTAATAAGAAAGCTAATGAGAAGACTTAAAAGTAAAAAGAAAATATTCTCTTGCTGTGGCCAAATACTCTACTTTCCAGGTCTATCCTTTCTGGGGAATCCTTAGAAAATTAACAACACTATATTAGATCTGGTTTCCTTACCTGGAAAATACAAAAAGTAATAATGATACATGGCCTTTTAATTTTACAAGGTAGATTTGGGGTCAAAACAAGTTAATGCATGAGAAAACATTTCACAAGTTGTGAAATGCTACATACATACGATGATAAGGAAAGTGAGGAAAGGGGAGGATAAAGAGGAGAAGCTGAGGGATGGTGACTTTGCATGGTAAATGAGAACGAATTAATGTGGCCACTGCCTGTTTGGAAACATCGTTAGAACAATTTAATTTTCTGCGTTTGTTTCTGCTGAGGCTGCTATAGTGCAGTGGCTACTTGGCTCTTCACAGGCAAGATCACAGCACACTACATCTTTGAAATCCTGGGTTCCAGCAATCCTCCAGACTGTCTCCTGAGTAGCTGGGACTCCGCTGAACTCCACTCCACTGCACTCAACTAAGAACACTTTTCTTACAAGAAACGTAAACTGTGTGTTACGGAATTGGTCAAATTAATTTATTAATATTAATTTATTAACATACATTTCATTCCTGCATATCAAGTTATGCAGAGATGGCAAATGAGCCTCCTTAAGAGTTCGTGTGGGTTTCTGACCACTGTTTCTTTATGCAGAGAACTGTAGGAAGATAAAACATATCTCCACACCTCCCACTTCCACACAATGGTAAATTATGTGAGTGATGGATATCGGGGTAGTAATTGAAGCAATAAATACTTACTTGATTAATGTTTTAAACAAAAAAAACAGGTTTAAAAGGAAAATAAAGGTAAATGCATAACTAATCATAATAATTTCTTTCCAGTTCTGTAACAATCGCTATGTCCCTTTGATCAAATCGGGGTTCCTTTTTGTTAAATAAAGAGTGTCAATGAAATCATCCCATAATCCTTTGAGGGGTAAAGTTTAATGAGTCTCATATTACACAGATAGTCTTCCATTTCTACACATCTATAACCTGAGAAATCTAAGCTACATGATTGTCCCTCCAGTGACAAACACATTCTGTTGTCTGCCTTTATGAACGTTGCTCAGGGATAATCGGTTTGGCTGAAATATTATAATGTAAAAGCATTACTCTGTTTACCTTGAGGAAGTTATTCAAATTTTCTAAACTTCTGTTTCTTCATTTCTAAGCTGAGAATTAAAATATTTACTTTTGGGGGTCATTGTGTAGTTATATAAGATAATATATAAAAAATGACTTGGAGAGTTACCTAGCACGGGCTATGTATGGTAATGAAAATTTTATGGTAACCCAGACATGACAAGTTTTGAGTTTCTTCCCTAAGCTTTTCTTCAAACTTAGCAGCAATTATGAGCAGGCTATCATTGAAAGAGGGCATTCAACTCAGATCTCTTTCTCAGTTTAAAACTCTCTGTGGAACCACACCCCACAAAATTTTAAAAATGTCTTGCTCTTCCATGAAATCTCAAGGGGCTAAAAAGGCTCTCATTTGGCTTCATCAGAAGATCACAAGGTTAGTTCACATTAAAGTTAAAACCTAAATAAAATATATCCAGATTAATGTATTATTTTTACAAAAGGATAGAGCATTTTATTAATACTTTTTCGCTGCAACAAAATGACAGTTCACATCTTTTCACTCAACACAACAAAAGCTATGATCACATTAAATCACTTTGAGACACAAAGCAAAAGGTATTTTTATTTTCTTAAGGTGAAGAATGGTTTTCATTTTTAAAATAAACTTTATGTTTTATATTTGCAGTAGCAGGGTCTCCAGTCACTAGCACAATACAATGAATAGATCAAATACCCAGAATAGACAATACACCAATAATATCTTTAGTAGACTTGGGAAATGCATTATTATCATTTTAGAACATCATAAAGAGCTCTGATGTCAACTGTTTTAAAAGAAAAAAAAAATCATTCCAACCACCCAAACAGCTACCACAAGCAAAATTAAGATCATGTACAGACAGGAAATTTTATGCATTGCACTTATTGCTTGGTACACAAATGTTGCAATTCTTGTTGAGTTATATTAAGAAATGACAAGCAAAATGCCTCTTCCATATCTAAAATTCTATGACTCTATGAAAGTAGAAATTGCAGTCCCCTAACCCAACATTAGGTGTATGCTAGTTTTGGTTTTATGTGAAGATTGTTTATTATGCACATGGATATGTATAAGATATACAGATATATATAGATATAATTTTAATATAATTTATTGTCCTATATTTTAAGACAAATATCTCTCAATTAGGACTTTAAATAATAAAATTTTCTACTTACAATATCTCTATTAAGTTTATCTTTTCATATTATATATAGCTCTGTGGCACAAGTTTCATATAGTATTTATTAAGGAAGAAAGATATCTAAACCATTTTCTAGTTCATTGGTTGTTAATATTGCATTTTAAGGGCTACATCTCCATAGCAAATTTCTTATTAGATTCTTTATTTTGTATATATTTTTTCCCTAACGCATGTTACAACCAGTACAAAGTTGTGATAAAAAATACATTGAAGTCTATTCTTTTTATAATTTTTTGCAAAAAAGTGATGTGATGTGCTACATGAAAAGTTGGGTTTTATTGAAATGTGAAGTGTTTATACTGTTAGGTAAGTGAATGGAGGAACATGAAGCATACCCCTCGATTAACAAGTTCTCTTTCGGAGTAAGTGTGTGTGCCCAAGCATTTCATATAAAACACTGCAAGACATTCCTTTTGAGGACCAACAAAATATCCCACATTATGTAATTCTAATAATTATCAGTACAACTTGCTAGCTGCTAATATACAATATACTTCTTTAATGGTAAAATATCCCAGCTACATGATTTACTGTTAATAAATGTTGCCAACACATGATGCAGCCAACTTGATTGTTTTTGCTGATTTTTTTAAACAGGACTTCTGTGTGATATCTTGCAATACATTGTAACAAATATTTAAGTGCATGTTGCATGATCAAGTAGCTTTGGCTTCCTAACCTTTGCAGGATGAGATGTACCAACTGTTTAGTTGTGCTTTATTAAATGGTGATGAGTTTTAGCGCGTGTGAATTGAATGAGTAACTACTTGTTTCTACAATTTTGACAAGTCAACCTTTACATCACAAAGGCAAGGATGGATTACCTGAATGGAATTGATGGAACTTCACAACTTCTACAGATTGCAGTTGATGACAACTTCATGGGTTTGTTTTGATATCATTTTTACAGTAAGTCTTGCCTGGGTGATATGTTCACATGTTTACACCACATATTTTTTAAATTTTTGTGCAATCACAATGAATTTGAGCACAAACACTAAAAATAAATCCAGCAATTAGTTTTGTTATGAATAATCATCTCGGTCCTTATAGCTATATGAGTCTCGTACCTCTTCTTGTACAAATTCCTCTTTCTTTTCCCACCCATTGGGCCAACCGCCATTGGCCTGTGTTGTGGCACCATAAGACTTGGTGGTACCATAATTTATATAATTTTGAGTAATGTCCCCTGTTTCTTCATCAAGTTCATCTTCATGGATAAATCCACATTTTTCTTCACTTGTTTCCTCAGGGTCTGCCCAGGGTTGCTTCTCTCCCGAAGCAAATATTGCATAAAATATAACTCCGCCATAGTGAACTAAGGCAGCAATCAGGAAGACGTACTGCCACTCTTCACGTGACTGTAGTGACAAAAAGCGGCACTGTGAGAATAAACTCCACACCATGGAAACGCCTAACCTATTCCCCAAATACTCTGCGCCATTGAGTTTTTACAAAACACTATCTTCAGGGAAATCTATATCCTGACTCTGTAAAGCAAGTATTCTGCTAAAAAAATTTTTCCGTAATACTGTTACTTTCATTATTTAATTTTTTAAATCTAAAAGCTAGAAGTAACATTCAAAATGTAACTATGGCCCGCTGATTTTTAAAGTATACATCCTATCTTGTCATTTTCATTGATTTGCTCTTTTTTTTCATTTGCACTATTTTTGCTTACTTCCTCTAGTAAGTCATAATTTTGAAGGTCTATAAACACATAGAAAATATAGATGACTACCAGTAAAGCTCAGAAGACTTGTGTTTATTGTTATACACTAGAAACAAAATTTTGGAGGTTATGGTTTGTTTGTTTTTGTCACACCAGGAATATCACAAATATTAAAAGGTGTTGAGAAACATATTTCTTATTGGTTGTGGAAATGAGCTTTCTTAATTCTTAAAGAGATGTTTTCTTCTGAGCCTCAATTATCTTCCTTAATCATCATCCCTACTGAGAGGTGTGGTGAGTGGAATAGAGGGAGAATGCCAATAAGAACGAGTTAACTCTTCCCCAGTCTCTTTTTGAGAGAGAATTTTCCATAACTACACATCTGTTTTACACCACCTTACCTTATTCTTGGTCATTGCACCAACAATGATAGGGCAAACCATTCCTGACAACGTGCCAACACCATTCGAAATGCCCATTAAGATACTGGCGTATCTTGGAGCAATGTCCAAGTGGTTAACATTGAAACCTGAAATACACACATGAGTTTGGACTCGGGGAATTCTAAGCCTCTTAAAAATGAGTACCTAGAACAATATCACATCACAGCTTTAAAATAATACTGGATACATAACATCTGCTTGACAACTATTCTTTGATAATTTAGCTCAGGGTTATAATGGGAATAAAGTATCTGATACTCAATATGTCACACCCATTTCACAGAGAGGAGAAGATGTTTTCTTAACAACAACAAAAGCAGCAAAATGGTAAGTGGGAGTGGGGGAAATGAGGAGCAAGCAATCCAAATAATGTTTTCTAAATGTTTTATTATTTTTAATTTCCTAATGGAAATATTTTGACTATTAACCTTTATAAGATATGTTTCTTTGTGTGTATTCTATACATATATAGATATATGTATCACATATGATCAGCAACCAAAATCAGAATGCCACAAATACAAAGATGTCAGAAGGACAATGAAACAAATCTTACCAGAAATAGCAAATCCGCTGAATCCCACTGCAAGTACCAAGAACGAGATTGCCACCCCTCTGGTATGGGAATAGCCGACAACCAGGAGCAGTGTGGCTTCCATGCCAAAACCTTCAGAAATACATGGAAATACTTTAAAAATATGTGTAGATTTTACCAATAAGCCCAAACTGCTAAAAGGCTAATACTTATTCATTTAGAATTCCTACTTCAGCAAGTCTGTCTAATAATAATAATAATAATAATAGCAATAGCTTATGACAGATTACTGATGCCTTTTTTGTGTTTTAATAAAAACATCCAGAACAACCCAGAGTTTCAATGGTGGGTAGAGTTCGGTTAGTTACAATAAATACAAATGAGATTATTATGGTGTTATTCAACACTAGGGATTATGAAAAGTTTGAACATGGGAAATTGATTTTAAATAAGCAATAAAGGCACAAATTTAGCTCAATTAAGTAATTTGATATGTGTAGAAACAGTTATTCACTCCTGTGGATTAGAATTTAGTGACCTGAGAAGCAGGTCCCTACTAACACTTGCGGACTTACCACCACAGTTCATGATCTTTCTCACGGTGGTAGTTGAAAGAATCTGCTTGCTTCTTAGAAAATCTGCAATTTGCCCTCCAATAGGCACAATGATTGTCATTACTAAGTGTGGCACAGCAGACAGCATGCCAACCTGATGAAAAACAAGAAGAGGAGAAAAATACGTGACAGTAAACAACGCGAGCAACGTAATGGCCTTGGTTTTCTGAATCCATCATCAACGCTTTATGGACAAAGGAAGGAGAACGACTCTCTCCAAATGACCACTTACTCATTCCTAGAATAAGCAGCGACCTCCACAGAATAAATGAGAAAAGCCAAACACATTTACTTTGATCACTTTTTATCTTCTGCAAGAAGGGGATTTTTGTTGTTGTTGTGACTCAGTAAATTCTGAGTATATGAATCAACTGTGATGAATCTTCTCACACAGCACTTTATATTTGTGTCTCCATCTAATTTCTTAAATGTGTTTGCACAAATGTATCGTTAGCAGGAGAAGGATAGAAGGGAAACCAAAGAGAAAAAGTACTCTTGACACACTTTGAAGAAGCTGTATTTTTGAATTCATTTTTAATTCATAAGGCTAAAAATATGCTGTATTTGGATTTTGGAAACACTCTGCACATCTCTTATGAGTTTTATAACACAGATTTAATTTCCATAGAGTAAGTGCTCAGATAGTGGAGATCAATTCTTCAATTTTAACGATTTTCTATATTAAATATCAATACTGGGTCCTACAGTGGCATATAATTTCTGAATTAATTTTATACTAAATAGCACAACCTAAAGCTTACCTAGCATTAATTCAACAAACATTTTTAACCATTAATTATATGCAAAGCACTGTTCTCCAGGCTTGATAGGGGCAGGAAGTATTAATAAAATGAATTTAGAATGTGCATTCCCACATACAGGGACTTAGCAAACTAGTAAACAAATAAGAAAGTTTCTTACAAAGTATACTTTGCAGCTCAGGTCCTGGTATATGTAAGTATTAACCGAGTGTTTATTATTTGTATTAAGTATTTCATAGCTGTTAAAAGTTTAAGACAGCAATCTGTTTCATGGTGTTGTATAGTATGGTATCAAGGTCATAGACTTGGGTTCTTATAATAAATCGAGGTAGTGAGTGATTCTAAGAAAGCTAAATGTTTAGACTCTTTACCCCTTCCACCCCAGATGGAAGTCTTTAACATTAATATTAATATTTTCTCTAGTTTCTATTTTCTCATCATTTCAATGAAAAAATTGAGACTCAGAAGGGTTAAGTGATTGTCAGAGTCAAGTTTTGAGCCAGTTCTACGTGAGTTCAAAGACTAAGGTCTTGACCTTTGTGCTTAGCACCACCACCATATAAGAATAAAAGCCAAACAAAATCAGATACCATATGCAAATGTGCTTCCTTTAGTACCAAACCTGTCATGTAGCAGGTGCTCAACAAATGTGAGCTAAGTAAAGATATCAAGTAAACTGACATTAGGGCAAACTTGTCATTGGGAATAGCCTCTTTACTTGTCAGTGTACTTTAGAAAAGTACAATGGCTCTTTCTTCTTAACTGCAGTAGATCTATTTAAAGGAATCTGTGTAGAAAGAAACCTTTTAGCAAAACATTCTGAAACATATCATGTTAGGATGTTTTATAGAATTCCATACATGTTTTTGATGTTTATAAGGGCAGGCTGAAAGCTTGGGAGTAATCGTGCTCCCCAAGTCCACATAATTGGCCCGCATTTTGACCCAGTATTTAATGCCTCTGAATATCTTCTACTATTTATTATCTAATCAAATAAACATTTTGATTGTTTGGATAAGCAGAGAACAAGCCTACAATAACAGTAATAAATGAACAAAGTTATCGTTTATTCACTCTCAATAAAGGGTGTGCAAGATGCTACCAATTCTAGAGATTAAATCCAACACTGACTGACTTAACAGTTGGAGGTGATGAATGTCCTCCCTGGCAATATAGAAATACATTCTGTCTTTCAGCTGGGACACAGAAGGTTCAAAACTTCACAGGCCACAGAAGGTTTCAAACCTCATGAAAACTACTCAACTGTCTTCTCAGCTGTTGGTGACTTATTTTGAATAATCACATGATTAGAACAATCAACACCTTCTTAGAGTGTCATCAGAAGTTCGTCATTCCTTTTTTAGGTCTTGAGCTTATAACTGATGGATTTTTCACAGAAGCTCCTTCCTCCCTTTTGCGTCTCTTGGTCACAGTCAGGAGCGCCTCTCTCTCCATCTGACCGTACTCTGCTCAGAAATTGGCGGACTGCACATGAGCAAAGAACAGCAGCCCACACTAGGCTCTTCCTCCCCTAAATGTGAAGCTCAAAAGGAACAAATGTCTGCCCTCATTCGGTTGATTTCTGTTACATAATCTTTACTTTCAAAGAACATTGGCCTTCCTCTGATATGCTATCCTCAAGAGTCTGAAAATTTTTACTTATGAACATAAGCTAACATAACATATACATATAAGCCTGTGCTAATGTAAATTATGATATATACACATATCAACTAATCTACTTACCTTATGTAGTTAAATAATATATACATATTAGTTCTAATATGCACTATATAAAATAAAATAGTATATTATATAACTATATACAGTTAGTTTACAGTCATATACTTAACTAATACATGTAACTCTAATTATATTTCTACACCGATTGCTTTAAACATACCTACTGCAGCTAAATGTAATTATGTGTATGTGTGTGTGCATGGATATACTCTCTCTCTCAACTGATTCAGTATACCTGAAATGAAGATTTAACCATTACATATGTGGTTTTATCAATAGACTCCCATCTTAACCAAGGTTGGAGAGAGTGACCTTTCATATAAATATTTTGTTTATTACTTAAATTTAGCTGCATTTCTGAAAATACTACTGATACCATTATTTGTAGATAAAAAATTTGATGCTAACAGTTATTCAATAACCCAGCCCAATGTTATATACCAATACTTTACTATAGAGCTTGGATTCTAAGCCATTTCAGCCCAGACCCATAGCCCATGCTCTGTGTTCTCCTTCACTTCTGCATATTTTTTAGGTAACTAAAAAAAAAAAGATTGCTCTTTTTTAACCAATCTAATGAAAATCTGAAGACAAATCTCTGTGTATAGAATTTACCTACAATTTTAGTTAAAAATTATAATAAATCAAATAAGTCAACTCATCCGGTTGATTTACTTTTAGTTTTTGCAAAGCACTGTTGCTTTTACTCAAGCATTCTCAATTAATTGAAGCTGCAGAGCCAGAATGACCACGCGGTTTCATTAAGATCAGTTGGCTCTCTCACCCTCCTCCATGAACCCTGACTTTATTAATAGCCTCTCAGTGTCCTATTTGTCCTAGAATATGAACGTGGACTCACACCTCCGGCAGCCTTTGTTGAGAAGTGTAACACCTCTCAGAGCTCCCAAAGGCTACCCTGCAATGTTTGATTAGCTCCAGAGAGAAGAGCCCGGTCTGAAGCAGCCATTCTTCTCGGGGATGGAGGAAACAGTTTCCTTAGAAACAAGGATTACAAAAGAGCTCTTAGAATAGCTACTCCTAAACTCAGGTTTTCTTCAGCCCCGGAACTCAGATAGTCTTTCAAGTAGAGATGTAATATGAATAGCAAGCCCAGCTGGACTTATGTAATGACATGAAGAGAGATGGCAAAGCCATTGCCAGCACACTGCATTCGGGCCTCGGCAAAGGGCATGGCACAGAGCAAATACTCTGTAAATGCTGGGATGGATGTCCATGTATGATTTACCTGAATTTGAAAGGCATAGAAAAGGGAATTGAAATAGAAATCAAAGAATCTGGGCCTAAATTTGATTCTGTCATTTGTTACTATCATGACTTTAGGCAATTTAAATATTTTCTCTAGTCTCTGTTTTCCCATCATTTCAATATAAATGATGATAGTTGTCCAACAGGTTTGTTCATGAAGATGAAAGAACATTCTAAATTTCAAATCCTTACATAAATATAATGTAGTATTTTTATGTTAGAGAAAATCTCTAAATGATTGTATTTCTGTAGCTGTGAACAAAAGCCTGTGGCACTTAGCATGTTGTGCTGTAATGGACAACTTATTTTTTGACTACGCCACTAAACTGTGAACACTTTAGGACAGAAACAATGTTTTTATTTCTGAATCTAACACAAAGATCTGCATATCATGTTCAACGAGGCTGGGTAAATTAATAAATTAGATGAACACAAGAATGTTTTCAGATTCTTTTTGCTATCTTCCTATCTTTTAGCTGAACGGATTTCTGAAAGCTTGAAAGAAGAGATAGATAGGTAATTATCTAAGTACAATTCCATTTGAATAGAGTACTTTGTCATTCACTGTTACGTTTACTCTGACCTGAGACTTGGAAGAAGTTATGTTGAATTACAGGGAAAAGTCTACACTGCAACTCACCCCAATTGGGATGTAAGTTCCATGAAGTTAGAGACTGGGTCTTTTTTGCCTGTATTCCCACCACCACAGCAGGCAATAGAAAACAATAGGTACTGAAACACCATATTTGTCCCCTATTTCCTATAAATTATGTTTTGAATGAATAGATGAGTAACATATTAAATTTGGAAGGTGAAATCGTTTTTTACTCTGTTGTCCCAGGTTAGAGTACCAGGGTTGTAGCCTAGCTCACAGCAACCTCAAATTTCTGGCCTCAAGCAATCCTCCTACCTCAGCCTCTTAAGTATCTGGGACTACAGGCCCTTGTCACAATGACAGGCTAATTATTCTATTTTAAGTAAAGGTGGAGTCTCTCTCAGGTTGGTCTCAAACTTCTGAGTTCAAGCAAACCTTCCACCCATATCCTCCTAGAGTACAGGATTACAGGCATGAGCCACCATGCCCAGCCTGGAAGATAAAATCTTGGCAAAGAAATTTAAAATCGACTTAATACAAAAATCATCTTTAAATACAGATAATTTTTACATACCTTGCTGATTTCAAATCCAAAGACTTCTTCAAAATATGCTGGCTGACTAATAAGCAATAAATAAAAAGTCCAGCTTCTACAGAAGTTTGCAACAATTATTGCATAGACCGGCATAGATGTAAAAAATTTCCTCCATGGAGTCTTGAATTTCTGAAATCCCAAAAAGAGAGTTATTCTGACCATTATAAATATTTTCTAACTTAAATGGGAATAATAGGTGCTTTGTTTTTGCAAGATGTATATGATGGGGTGTAAGCAGAAGATAGAAAGGAAGTGGTGAATCATTAATTACAAACACCCAGTTATCCTTGGCTTCATGAATAATCATTGGAAAATAAAAAAGATAAGATATCAACCTCTGTTAGTAATTAAATTGCCCCAGCTTTAGGAGTGAATATACAAGTTTCCATGTATGTAGGAAATTAATTCCAAAAGCATAGATCTGGTTTCTATGATTTTTTTTATTTTTTCCTTTTTTCTTTTCTTAGCAGTGATAGATCATGCCTCAGCTAAAATTCATTGCCACATCAGCAGATTTATGATATGCAGCATACATTATTTAAAACTTTGAAAATTCAATGTAGTTGGGAAGAAAAAGAAATAAAAATTTAAGTAAGTACCCTATTTCAAGTCAATTATTCTACTACCAACTATAAATTGTCTTAACAGATATCAATACAAATTCTATGATACTGGAATGCAATGTTTTGTGAAATTCACATGGTAAATGGCTTGATGGAAGCATGTAAACCCCCTCTCCCCCAAGTATACCCTGGGCATAATTACTTATGGATATTTAGACATTAAAAATTAACAGTCTGAACATGATTGGCTTTGTTTAGGTAACTCTTTAAAAAAATTAAAGCTCCTGTATATGCCCAAACATAAACCAAGTACATATTATCCCCCAAGCCTGATATTTTTAGACTTTAAAGTATCTCTCATATTCCCAAATACTTTCTCAATTACTTTGTTTTGAATACCAAAATACTTTGTGATGAAGAAGCAATACTACTTACATTGATGTAACTTCACTTAAAGCAAGTGTGGGATGCTGGACCTGGCCACGTTACTCAGACAGGAGGTGAACATGTTTTACACAGGTGTAATGATTATTTTTGGATATAAGGCCGCGTCATTGCTAATATTGGTTGTGATTTTAAATGCCAGCTAGTAGGAAGTTAAATTGTGTTGATCACTAATACATACACTTAGAAGGAGAAAAAGAAACAAATCAAAAACAAAAATCTATCCTGATAATAAGTAATGAATACTGTGCTTGGATAATGGCAGTGTTATAACTTGGTTCAAAAAAGTGAAGTTTTAAAAAAATATTTTACATATGTTCTAAAAAAAAAAACATAGTCCCAAATGAATATACTTATTTCACAGATAACAAAAATGTTTTCAAAGACAGGAAAGTCTGCAGTATAGTATAATATTTGTATAAGAAATTACTTTAGAAGATTATTAGAAATAAAAAACTATTGCCTGCTAGGAAAATGATCCTGTATTCAAGCCAGGATCATTTCCCCTAAGAACTTTATTCTTGCAGCGGTAGAACACTTCATCAAATGTAAAAGTATTTAATTTTACACCACAAAAAAATTTTGGGGGGTTCTGAAGGGGTAGTCTATGGTATTATAACATTCTGTTTATTGAACTAGCTATTTGATTCATAGATGTGTTTAATTTATTAAAAATTAGCAAGTTTTTTATGATTTGTGCATCTTTTTTTCTGCATGTATATTTAAATATATCCTCGATTACTGATTAAGTTGTTCCAACTTTAGAAAAATACAAGATTTACCATTTGTAGAATATTAATTCTAAAAGCATGCATACTATTTCTAAGAATTATTTTTCTTTTTTTCCATTATTACTTATTTTTAAAAGAAAACAGAGATTAAAAATACATTCTACTCGATTGCTATGTATGCTTTTTAATAGGGTCCAGACTCAAAACAAATGGCTATAAAATACATATTAATATAGACTAGATATTAGAATATGGACTGGGTATTAGAAATTTGAGTGCGTTTTAGATGTTAGGAAATTATTTTTAATTGTATTAAGTTTGATAATGTAGTAGTGGGATTGTGAAGGAGAATGGTGTCATTTTTCTAAAGATGCATGTGCAGTATTTGTGGGTAAGGAGTTTTGATGCTCTATTTTAAAATAGTATAAAACAAAACAAAAGATAAATAAATATGGCAAGATGCTAACAATTGTTGCACCTATGTGGTTAGTACACAATATTTATCTTGCCATTCTTTTTTTTTTGCAGAGACAGAGTCTCACTTTATCCCCCTCAATGGAGTGCCGTGACATCACACAGCTCACAGCAACCTCCAACTCCTGGGCTTAGGTGAATCTCTTGCCTCATCCTCCCAAATAGCTGGGACTACAGGTGCCTGCCACAACGCCCGGCCATTTTTCTGTTTTTGCAGTTCAGCTGAGGCCGGGTTTGAACCTGCCACCTTCGGTATATGGGGTTGCCAGCTACTTGTTGAGCCACAGGCGCCGTCCTTATCTTACCATTCTTTCTGCTTTGCTGCATATTGAATTCATTCATGATAAAATGTGAAATGCAAATTTCATTCTCATTGTATCACATTTTAAAATTTGCTTTGAAGCTCCAGAAACATATGACACATCAGTAAGAAGTAAAATTTTGCATTTAGAAAATCAATAAGGTATGGGAAATGAAGATTCATGTTGTTTTATCACCCGACCTGCTGTTCTTTATGGGGCTAAAGGAATTGATTTTTACTTAGGCTAAACTTTGGACTTTTTTTTTTTAATTTATGTCTGATTTAGTCACATGACCTCTCAAAAACTGGCAAATGAAAGAAACAATAAAGGAATGAGGCTACAGGTTGATCAGATTACGTTTTGGCTAGAAACTGAAGCTAAATACAGAACTCACCACAGACCAGCTTGTATTTAAGTTCCACTCCCAGTAACTGCAGCTGATGGGCACCAGACCACACTGCCAATTCCCAACCCACCCTCATATCACCTCATTTCTTGAGTAGCCACTCTCAAAAATGTCTAGTTCATTTAAAGACAGAAACAGGAAGAAAAAAGTTCTAAAGACAATCTTCTAATTCATGGAGCGACCACAAAGTGGTTGTTTTTTGAGATAGAGTCTCACTTTATCACCATCAGTAGAGTGCCATGTTGTCATAGCTCACAGCACTCTCAAACTCTTGCGCTCAAATGATCCTTTTGGTCTCAGCCTCCCAAGTAGCTGAGACTACAGGCACCCACCACACCACCTGGCTATTTTTTAGAGACAGGGTCTTGCTCTTGCTCAGGCTGATCTCAAAACTTCTGAGCTCAAGCAATCCACCTGCCTTGGCCTTCCAGAGTGTTAAGGATATATTTTTTTTCAATTACTGAAGTTTCACTTCTAAATATTATATAATATGGGATTTTTCTTATTCATCAAAGAACAAGGTAGCTCAGCAGCAATGGGTGATAGACTTTTTTTACCTAGGATGAAATGTCAAAGGCAGGCAATCTAATACAAATTAAGTAGAGAATCCAAACTGGAATCAAACACAACTAAAGTAGGGAGGGGAGCTTTTAAAAGAAAAGAGTGGTCACATACATTATAAGGGGCCAATTTGGCCCCTCAGTGATACCTTCTAGCACCTACCCTATGAAACAGAGTTACTGATTAGGTTGATTAGATTGTCAAATCATTAAACCTGTCTAAAGACATCTTTTACTAATCCATGTTTTATGTTATAATATCAGATGGCTATTTGTTAATTGCTATGATTCCATTGTCGTCTGTAATAAAATATTTGCATTATTGCAATACAATTACATTTTTTCCTTTGTAAATGATGTGTAAAAAATCAAACCATCCAAAATAGGTCTCACAATGTTGTCTTTCTGATATTTGATATTCATAACAATACTCAAAGACGATGACATTTCATCACTAAAGTGATTTAATTTTGTTAAAAATATTCTTAGGTTACTGTTCTAATACTTCAGTATTTCCTGAACCACATATAACATCAATATATATGTGTAAAACCTACATTTAGAACATAATGGTCCTCTTTTATCTGAGGTTTCACTTGCTGAAACATCATTTAACCATAAGACAGTACAATAAGATAGTTTGAGAGAGAGATAGAGATTGTGTATCTGTATTCACATAACTTTAACTATAGTAGATTGCTAAAATTGTTCTATTTTTATTAACCATTGTTGATCTATAGTCTAATTTTTAAATTAATCATTGGTGTTTATAAGAAAAAACAGTAGTGCATATAGGGTTCGGTATTATCTACAGTTTCAAGAATCCACTGGGGGTCTTGAAAAGTTTCCCCTACAGATAAGGGGGACCTACTGTACCAAATAGATAAAAAAATATGAATAAAATATCCATGATTGGGAATTTCTTATAATTTAAATTTAACAAATATTGGTTGAATTTGTTTACATTTTAGACCACATGAACTGTTTTTAAAACTTGCTTATGTTGACTGTCAGAACTAAAATCTGGAGCACATTTTTAAATGCTTAAGAAAAGAAAAAAGAAAAGAAATATGGATGGAGGAGGAGTGGCTGTTATTTCTGTCAGGAATATGAATAGACCGAAAAAGCCCATCATGATTAATACCAGATTAGTTTGTTGAATAAGGACTTGCACTTGGCCAAGAAGGGATGAGATGGGGAAGAAGATTAGGAATATACACCATAATAAAGTTCTTACTTCCATGGCACCTAAAAGATTTGCACTCTCTCCAATGCTTTCTTCTATGTACCTACGTTCTTCATCTGTAATAGTAGGATGTTTTGCAGGGCTCTCGTAAGACACCAAAAGCCAAAACATGTACCAGACCATTCCAAAGCTTCCTGCAAGCAACAATTCAAAAGAGGAAAGTCACATAAAGCCATCGTAAATATTTCCATTAAAGGTGAAGTGCCGGAATAAAACTACAATAATCTCAGGAAAAAATTCTACAGAATGGGAATTCAAACTTTTATTCTCCAACTGACTTTAGCCATCTCTTCTTATCTTTTTCCACTACACTTCAAACTTCCTGAAGTCTAAGCTTTTATTTTTTTGTTTCCATTAAACCGTACTGTTAGACAAGGAATAATAAATAATTACGGAATGGTGTATTCTGAAAGGTATTTATATATGCAACAAAAATTTACTGAGCAGTTCCAATTCTAGGCACTCTGCTAACGGAGAGAAATATAATAAACAAGATAAAATTCCTGTCCACAAACAACTTTTCTAGGGGTAAATCCCTTTCTTACTTGTCTATTTTGAATACATAAAACTGTTTGCATTTCCAGAGAAAAGAATTGTTCATTTTGCCTTCCTATTGGCACTTCCAGACCTACTAAACTATTATATAAAAACCTAGATTATTTTAGCCTGAGTGACTTACATAAACAATAAGCCTCTCTAATTAATGTGGTAACATTTAACACTTTATGTGACTATCTGCCACAGTATTATCAGAGCATACTATTGCCTAATAATCATTCTCTGGGCAGATAAAAGTTCTAACTCCCAAAGCCATAAATTGTTTGCAAATCCTCTTTTCATTCCCTTCTTTACTTGGCACTCTCTGCGTTAAAATATGTCCTTACTGTTTGACAGAAATCTGTAACCATTAATAATAGAAAAAATTTTGAGTGATTTTTTCTAGTTTCCCAGCAGCGGCTATTTCATTTTCCTTCACACTGTTCTCTTCATCCCTTGGGTAACAATCCGAATGCCCCTGATCTCTATAATATATATAACATATATATTATTTATATTTTTTTCTTTTTGCTTATTTAATCTCTAAGAATCATTCTTTAGCACCATGAATAGCTTCTGATGTGCACTGTTCCTCGATGTAGGCACTCTAAATTGTATATAAAATCAACCCATTGTACCCCATAAATGCATTAATGTACATGGTTGTGATTTAAATTTTAAAAAACATAAAAAAAGATTATTGAATATGCCTGCAAACATGATTTAGGATCAGAAAGTGTTTGAAAACTGGATGCAATGTAGTGACTACAAAATATAACTCTCGACTGAAATCCTGGTCATGCCACTCATTCACTAGATGATCCAACCAGTAACCAAATCTCTCTTAATTTCTAGTACAAAATGGAGTAAAAATTCATTTTCATGGGATAAAAGGAATAAACATTGAAGGAGATAATATATAAATCATCCAGCACAGTGGATGGCACAAAAAGCACCCAATAAATGGCAGCTTTTATAATTTTATAATAATCATCTTTACCACTAACTGAACTCCCCTAAATACCAGACTCTCTGCTAATTACACTGTATGCATTAACTGTTTTAAAACTTACTCCACTCTATGGGTATCTAATTAATCTTTAACATATGAATATTGAATGTATGGCCTCAGATCCAATTATTGTTACACACAGAAAATAAGCAATACTACAATATGGTATTTTCAGATCATCTAATGTTTTAACTTTGACATTGTCTCATTCAATTATAAATATCGAATGAGACATAACTTTAAATGAACACATTAGAGTTTATGAGTGCCTTGTTTAGGTTTGTATTCTTACTTTGAAATCATGTCATATCTTCAATTAATTAAAGGACTGAAACACAAATAAGATATTTAGTGGATAGCCATACCAACTTGTGAGACATACTCTGTAAACAAGTGCTTTTAAACTTGGTTGAATTGTGGACTCCTTTGAAAATGTAATAAAAGGTAGAAATTAAAATCTGATGTAAAAATTCTTCCTATGGAATAAATATTCACAAATACTTGTACGATTTAAGGCATAGATCCAAAAACCTATCCATGGCTCTTTAACCACAAAAGGAGGCCCCACCTTAAAGTAGCATTTAATAGCACCCTGTAGGCATAAGAATTTGTTAGATAAGAACATTTCAAAATGTGAAGAAGTTAGGACAAATTTGGAAGCAGTGAGAAACTGATCTATTGCATGACTTCATTAATTTTTCAGATTCTCATCCCAGTGTCCAAAGATGATATTAATCAGTGACAATACCAGTTAGAATCCAGCTCTCTTATATTTCTCCTGTCCTCATTATTAAAAAGTGCCTCTTAGAGAGAAAGATTTTAGGGATCCTTGGAAGTGGTAAGCTTTCAGCTTCTTATTAGAAAATAAACATAAAGGGCATTCAGAGTAGTGTTTCATATTTTATTTGAAAATGGAACCTCTAATTCTGGGGAAATGGGGACTAAGATGTGCTGCTGAAATCGCTGACTACGGGTATTTCATCACAAAATGGAATTGCTGCATCAGCACTAACATTGCCGTCCAGCTTTCTATTCAGCAGGGGTGAAGCAGAATCGGGGAAAGGATCAAGAAAGTAACAGCAAAGAAGAGTAGTAGATGATGTCTAGCTCTTTCCTTCTCATCATCTTTTCTTTGTATAAATTCATGGGGTACAAGTGTAATTTACATGGGTGGATTGTGTAATGGTGAAGTCAGGGCTTTTGGGGTATTGGTTGTAAATATAAATTTGTATAATCTCTATGGAAAACAGTGTAAAGACTTCTCCAAGAACTAAAAATAGAATGACCATTGGATCCAACAAGAAAAAGAAAGATTATACCAAAAAAGATAACTGTGCTCATGTGTTAATTACAACACTATTAAAAATAGCAAAGATATGAAATTAACCTAAGTGTTCCTCAATAGCTGACGGGATAAAAAAATGTGGTATATACACACAATGGAATACCCTCATCAGACTTTAATCAATAGCTAATGTAACGTTCTTTTCTTCATAATCAAGGATATATACTTTATACATTACAATGCTTCCATCAGCAAAGTGATTGATTTAAAACAAGAAATAGCAATGTAGAGAAAATAAGAGATAGCATAGATTCCTTGATCTTAGAATATGAACAGATGACTTTTTTTTCACATTTAGGTCTATAATCCACCCAAATTGATTATGTTTTGAACAGATGATTCTGAAGGGAAGAAAATAAGTGAATAAACACAGAAACGTATTCAGTAATCGACCTCCTTATCTGCACCCACTCTTCCTTTGGCCTATGCGCATTTTATTTAACTCTATTGTGTAGAAATAGAACATACCATAGACATAAAATACTGAAGACCAGCCAGTGTACTGTACAAGGATGCCAGCTAAGGGCATTGCAATCACAGCTCCGGCATAGGAACCTGAAGAGAGGAAGGCAGGTGAAATCAACATAGGTTCTTGACTCTACCTGACCTTGCTTGGTTCATTCCCACAAACACGTGCTTGCACCTGTGGGAACACGTGCACCCACACCCACACACATCTCTAACACCAGACACACTGACACACTTACATAGGATACCATTTACCTCTTACCTAAGATAAAACAGAAATTTAAAAGTAATAAAAAAGCCACACTGTAGGGTGCACATTTCTGTGCTGGGCCGGAAGCAGAGTCTTCAGCAGTAACCAGACACCTTAAATCTATCCTGGACACCTCAAGCCTCTCTCTCCTGTAGCACAGTCATGTAGTTTCAGTTTTGTAAAGTGTTTTCTGGTTTCATTTTAACATTTATCAAAAGCAATTGTGAAAATGATGTCTTAAAAGTATAGACAGAGATAATAGCATTTATGCCCACAATTTAAGTCCACATGCTTGTAAATTCTATAGGAAATTACCACTGTTAATCTAATGTAATAGTTTAAAGACAAAGAAAAATTACAGCAGCCTTAATTTCCTATCATTAGGATTATTTACAGTGGTTCAAATTTTCTGAATTTTTTTTGTATGTATTTATTTATTTAAATTTTCTGAATTTTTAAATGGGTGGATATTCTCCTTGATATTTGGAAAGGGAACCACTTTCCTGCCTTGCTCGTTTGGTATAAAGACAAAATACATGAACTTTCTGCAGACAAAGGATGACTTTAAATCACATTAACTGTCTTAAGATATTATAAAAGTAAGCTGTGACACAAAGGTAGTTTCAGATTAGTGGGAAAAGCTCTAAACTTTAAAAACTGGTATTAAAGATTTAATATATGTTTGTTAATTCTGTTACATAAAATGGTGGTAAGGTCATTTTTGTTCTGAAAATTATTTGTAATGATTAGAAAAGTGTAACAACAGCACTTATGAGAATAGTTGAAAATCATATTAATTTTAATTATAATAATTATTTTGTATAGGGATTTTTATCAATTTTGTCCACCAAAGTTCTAACATACAGTTGTTTCAAATACAAATTCTGATAAAGTGTTAGGTATTAACACCAGTCCAGATTCAAAGTAAAATTGATGTTTGTAAACATAAATTCGGTCTCCACTTCTTTATAATTTTACCTTTGTACAAGTTTTTTAAATTTGTATTTTTTCTACTTTTTTTTTTGCAGTTTTTGGCTGGGGCTGGGTTTGAACCTGTCACCTCCAGCATATGGGGCCGGCACTCTACTCCTTTGAGCCACAGGTGCCGCCCTATTTTTTCTATCTTTATATTTAGCTATCATAAAAGGAAACAGCACTGAGTTTCTCAAAAACTAATACGTTAGAGAGTATTTTGAAAACCACCCATGAATCTATTTGAAAACTTAGGTTGGTGGATCAGCTCCTCGAAAAATACAAAGCATGAGAAAAAATAAAGGATTTAAGAACAGCAAGAACTACAGAAAATGAAATGGTGGTCAAAACCTTACCCCCTCCACACTCTCATACGCACCTGCATGAAGACTAGGTGGTTTTCCAAGTGAATCTACCAAACTGTCAATTCTTCTCCAAGTTTTTCCTAAACTTTAACCCACAATAACCACGTCCGCACACAGTACTCACCACAGAACGAAGTGGTTGCCAGTCTACTCCTCTCGAGAGGAGGGGCCCATTTGCTCCATATCCCGTGACATGCTGGGTAGGTGACGCCCTGTGAAGGGGACAGACATAGATCACCATTTAGGATCCAGGGCCACAGTGAAATGTGCATACTCCCGCCTCTGACACTGTTTTCTATAGGACAGTCACAGGTATTCAGAAAAGCTCCTGCTTGTGCCTCTCACTAATTCCTGTCATGCCATTTTAAAAGCCTTCAGTCTGAACTTTGTAAGACAGAGTCTTTTTAGTAATCAGTTTAGTTCCTCCACACCCTAAGGTCTTCTTTCCACCTCAAATTTCCTCCAACTGAGGCAAAAAAGAAAAAAAATTGAGTTGATATACAAATCCATTCATCTGCAATTCGGAATAGTTTGAGAAATTCGGAAGAATTTTTTGTGAGGCATGCAATTCAGTGATTCCCAAACAGAAAGCATCTATCTGTACAGGGGAAGGTAGTGCTTAGATACTGGAATGCATACTTTCCAAAAGTAGAACTTAAGACCCTTAAAATAATTACCCTTCTCCTATTATTTTGATGCTATCATTTTTATTGGAGGAGGGGAATTCGTTTAGTGCCCTCATATTTTATATTATTTATCAATTCCAATTACACTCCACAGAAGAAGAAGGGGTAATTCCTAGCTCAAATTCAAGCATTTAGATGGTTATATTTCACATTCCTCAGGATAACGAAACGAGACCTAACCATTACAGTTTGATGACAAAAAATATATATTCAGTGAAATATTTTGGTGAAAACTCATATCTTGAATTCAAGAATGACAGGGACTTGGTAAAAAAAACTGCCTAAAGGAATTAATTGGGGGTTTTCACTAGCAAAAGATAGACTGACATATCCTTATAGTAACACATTAACAAAAGTTGAATTGTTTTGTTAAGTTTTGTTTTTCTTAAGTCAAATAGTCACTAGAACATTTCTTTAATCCACCTCAATTTTATGAGAAGGTAAGCAGTCACAATTATAATTTAAGCTTGTTTATAAAAAAAAAATTTGCCTAACTTTTCTAATGTCTCATTTTTTCCTTTAACACGATGTACATACCACCTATTAAAAGACATTTATGTATAAAGTCAAAGATAAACTAATATTTCTCAATCCCATGCCAACGTTAAAATGATTATCATCTAGTAGTTCCATACCTCAACAAGTCCCTGCAATATTCTTACAAAAATGACACATCCATAATGCACCCTGGCTGCTGATGGGATTAACATATTGAGGGTAGAGGTAAGAAGTATGGCAGCTCCAAAAACCCTGAAACAGAAAAGGCGGGAACACTGTTAAAAAGATTCAGCATCTTATACACACAGATCTAAATTTCTCAGGCCAAGTTAATCATTCAAGGTAATCAACAACTGCAAACAATCTTAAGATAGATACATGATGTTCTGGATGTGCTTGGCTAGCCATTGTAAACATATCCTTGGGACTGTCTAGATAGTCTACATTATCTAATCCACAAGAAATGAATGAAGGATATGATACATCCAGTTATACTTATATTTATTATCTTAATAGATCAAATGACCAATTATAAATATGTAGTGAGTCACTGTATATGGTTTCAGTTTCTATTTCAGTGACCTTGTAAGGGGCTGAAGGACAGGAGCCCATTTTCCCACATCCATTGTGTTATCCTCAACACTCAGCACAGTGCAGAAGCCAGAGCTGATATTCACTGGAGTTACTGAAAAATGATGAATACAGAAATGGAAGTGTGCCTTACATTATGTAACATGTGGAACTTCCTCAGAAGCTACACCGACATAGAAATTTTATGAATAAAATCATACTTTAAATGCCCAAAGAAACCTCATGATTCGATCCCCCAGCACATGGTTTTATACTGTAACATCTATACTTAACACGTCTCAGGTTTTTTTTCTTCTTTTTTCCTTCACCTCTTTTTTTCTTGGTAAGTAGGTAGACAGATTTTGTTTGCAGCACACCTCTCGTAGCATACATACACACAACCATTCAAGAAAGAATTGATAGAAATATGGTGCTAAAGTCTTTAGACATCTGCAAGTATGAATTCCATTCCATCATCTTTTTAAAATAATAAAGTTTCTCTAATGTTTATACTAAGGAATAAAAATGCCCCCTTATTTGGGTACCTTTAGAACGATTCTCTTTGCAAAGATGTTTTGAAGCATAGTATCTTGAATGAGCTTATCTGTGTGTGTTGGTCAAGTATCAGCAAATTATACACTAAGATTTGAATAAACTCAAGGCTGGTCACCTCATAGGAGCTCTGCTTTTTCCAGGGGGCACATTTAATATCACCATTTAAGACCTGGATTTTTGAAAGAAGCTTTGATCATTAATGCTACTGAAATTTGAGAAATGGCTTTGAGAAGGACAAAAGTGAAACAGCTCTTTTTCTATCAATTATATACTACTTATATGTTTGTGTAAAAATGTATGCAGCCTATATCCACCTTCTCCCATTGGCTTCTCTCCACTCAGGCAAACATTCATTCATCAGGTAAATATTCTGTTCCATTCTTCCTGCAAGATGTTTGCTCAAAGTAGGTATCTTGGTTTTAAGTCAAAGATAATTTTGCATGCTTGACAGAAATGCTTTCTATCTAGGTTCCCCTAACGTGTGCCTTCTTTTCTTATATTTTAGAAGTATGATGCATGCATTTTATTTTCTATGAATATAACTTCCTATCATCACTTTCTCTCTCCTTCTCTGAAGGGTTGTTAAATATGGCTACCTCCAGATAACCTGGTGAGAAATGAAGTTTGTCTATTCTTTAGTTTGGGGTTTCTCAACCTCTGCATTACTGATTTGGGGCTGGGTAACTCCCTGCTGTGAGGCGGCGTCTGTGTATGGGCTGAGGTTTAGCAGCTTCTATGACCTTTACCCACTAGGTGCCAGTAGCACCCCCCTCCAAGTTACGACGACAGAAATGTCTCCAGCAATCACCAAATGTCCCTTATGAGACAAAACCATCCCCAGTACAGATAATCAGTTGTGAAACATTTGTAAAGTACACACTATAGTCAGAACTAACTATAAGAAGTGCTTATTCAACTTGTATCACGGTCACTCTTCTAATGCTGTGAACGATACCCAAACAACCTAACAACTTAATGACATGGGTTTTTTTAATACACTCATATTGGAGATGAAGAAATTGAACCCGAGAGAAGGGAAATCACTTGCTCAAGTTGGTAACCAGTTTTAAGCTGAAGATCCTTGTTTTATATCCAGTTCTGTGTTCTTTGAAATCCAGTGAGTTTTGCCACTTGGATTTTCATCAAATTTTGTACATTGTATGTAGTTAGTAATGTATTTTAGGACTGCAAGTATAAATTTATTTTTCTAATTTAATTTTTATTAAATCATAACTGTATACATTTATGGGGTACAACGTGATGATTTGATATACAATGTGGAACGCTTAAATCAAACTCATTAACATCACCATCACCTCACTTACTTATTTTTTCTGTGGTAAGACTTGACAATATACTCTTATTTGTTTTGAAATGTCCCCTTTTTTGTGCACGTTAGGTGAGCTCCCACCAAATACCTTCCCTCCACTTGCCCTATTAGTATACATTTAAATAACAATCTTTTAAAAAACACTTAAAATCACACTATGATTCCTGAAATAAAATACCAATAGATCAATGTCAATGTTCACCTGACGTTATTGCTCTAAACAAAGTTTATAACTATTTAATTTCTTGATAATGCCTAACTACTTTTAATTTTAAGTTCCTGCATTCCTTTAACCAACATTTTCTATCAGTGGCCATTGCCTGTGAAAATGCATTGACTTTATTCTAACTAGTTAAGAATAAAATCCTCCAAACTAAAGAAGATAAAGATGACTTTATTCTAACTAGTTAAGAATAAAATCCTCCAAACTAAAGAAGATAAAGATGACTTTAAAGGTAAAGATTTTACCTTTAAAGTCATCTTTATCTTCTTTAGTTTCACACAATTGCTATCCAGATTGATACACAAGTAATTAAAATTCTGATTGCTAAAATCCTTGCCCTATTCAGGAAGACTTTACATTTTGCCTTACCACGCAGCTAAAACTGAGGAAGCCTCCCTACTGAACACTCAGTCATGCACTGGCACTTCAAACTTCTCTGAGATTATATTTAGAGCACAAGGGTGTGCAGAGGAGAGGGGGGCTAAGATTTCCAGAGTGATTACTATACTTTCTATGCCTATATTAACTCACTTAATCTTCACAACTTTCTGAATCAGTCTTTCTTCTCATTTCACAAGTAAGGAAACTGAAACGGACTAGTCCAGAAATTTAAAAACAAACAAACAACAACAAAAAACCCCAAGTAATAGAACTGAGATTTGAATCCAGGGCTCTCTGACATGACAATCTGTGTTTTTCCCTGAAGCTACTAAACACTCAGAAAAAGACAAGGATGGCCCTCAGTGCAGTAGGAAAAAGAAAGACAAGTAACTAAGAGAAAACATACACCAACGGCATTAACAAAAGTACAAATAGAAAACAAAAGAGGGAAAAGTTCATTCCAGTTGAGTTGGCCAGGATGTAAACATTTCATAGGGAAACTTGCTTTCTGGCTGGGCCTTGGAAGATGAATGTGAAAAAGAAGGAAGAAATGCCAAAAGGAAAGAATCGATCAGCAAAGGTTTAACAATGGAAGAATTTACAATAGAGACCAGAAACTAGGGCAGTATTGAACAGTGAAGTATCTCAAGAATGGAAAAACAAACACACCATGTGTACCTGCTATTAAATTGGAACTAACTGATGAGCACTCACATGTGCAGAGGGAAGTGACACTCAGTGGAAATCAACCATGGGGATGAGGAAGGGGAGGGGCAAAACCTTCCACTGTACCTACCTAACAGGTACGATGAACACTATTTGGGTGATAGGCACACCTATAGCCAGAGCTCAAGCATTACAAAAGCAATCCACGTAACCTAAAACATTAGTATCTCCTTAATATTTTGAAATTAAAAGAAAGAAAAAAGTAAATGGCTGGTGGTGGGGGTGATTAGGTGAGGTAAGAACACCTAGAATGAGATGATGAACAAGAAGTGTTTGAGGAAATGTAAAGCAAAACGGAGGTAAGGAGCGGTGGCCATAGTGTAGACCATCTCACAGAAGATGGAGTTTGGGGTGATCACTGAGGATGCATGGTGCTTAGGCTCCTAAAGTGAAGCACACATATCCTTGAGGGGAGAAGGGTTTCTGAAGCCAGGGAGGCAGAAAGTGATCAAGAGCTTTCTTAACTACAAGCAAGACGATGGCTTGCAAAGGAACAGGGGCCAACGTCACGGATGGTAGTAGAGGGGAAGGAGACTAACACAGTATGCAACAAAAATTTGTGTAGGACTCTAGCTTTGCAATTTAATCATTATGTGACTGGAAAGTGCTTAACTTCTCTAAGCTTCTGATTCCTTGTCTTTGAAAAGGGCAGTGCTGGGTGAGGGTTAAGGACATGGATTCTAGAGCCAGACTGTCTGAGTTCAAAGCTTGTCTCTGTCACTTATTATTGCAGTGACCTTCAGCAGTTGAATTTTCAGTGCTTCTGGCCTGGCAGTGTAACTCATGCCTGTTTCAGATCCTGGGCGCTTAACCCCTAAGATCTACTATCTTACAAAAACAGCAGAATTGATCTAGCTTCTAACAGTGCCAGCAACAGCATATAAAATAATGTAAACTTTGAAAGATGAAACATTATTGAATGATAGATGGCAGCCACAGTGGGAAGTGAGAGAAGAATTTTATTGCTTCCTTCTTATGTTTTCGAGTAAGTAATTAAATGGAGAGGCTCATTGATGAAGGGTTTTGTCTTTTTGTAAAGGAAACCTGGGTTTCAACAAAGAAATGGAAGGAGTAGAACTGAGTAGGGAAAAGGATTTCAAGAATAGAAGGTTGGCACAGTGGTTTCCAGACTTTAGCATACATGGTAATAAACTAGGGGCTTGTTAAAATAGACTGCCAGTTGTCAGAGTTTGTGACTTGGCAAGTATTTGTGGACTTGATAATCTGCATTTCTATTAAGTTCTGAGGTTGCTTACCTTGCTTTGAGAATCATTGGCTTAGCAGAAGTACCTGCTAGATACACCCCCATTCTAGGTTATCAAATAGCGGACAGATATTGGAGACCTAGAATAAATAGAGCTGGACAGAATGGAAACAAGGGACCTTTTACTGTGGAGGGGAGAGGAAAGGGTAGAATGGAAACATCACAAACTGAAATTAGATCACTAGGTCAAGAATCAAAGTGCAATTTTCTGACCCGATTTTGACTACCCTCACAAATTGACAGAGTGGGTGCCATATTTTTCTTGAAGACATTTAAGCAGCATGATATAGAATTAGGCAGGAACACATTCTGTGGTTACACTGTGAGAATTAAAATACAGTTCTAATTTTTTATTAGGTATGACCTGAGTGGTTTCTCATTACTTAAATTCTCTAAGTCTCACTTTCTCCCTCTGTATAATGGAGGTAAATTTCTATACTTCAAAGGAATATCATGAAGATTTAAATGAATCAATTATGAAGGAGGACAAGGTCTGGTTCATAGTAAATAATTTATAAATACTAAGTTATCATCATATAGAAATTTCTTAAACCTTAAGAGATTTTCCAAAGAATGGTTATGTCTCATCCCTTTCTTCTAGAATACTTTTGCCCTGATTAAACAATGCTACTTGTGTGACAATGGATGCATGGTTGTTCTAAGCCAGACTGAAATTTTAGCCACTCAAAGTGGATGAAGACATGTAAGGGGAATTCTGTCTCATTCTGAAGTCATACAGAATTTATTGAAATGCATCAGGCTCTTTGTCTATGCCTTATTAGTCCATCTAAAATATCGGAAGGGAAACAAATGACCAACAAAACAAATTCACAGCTTTCTTTAGATCAATATCTTTCTTAGTATCCTCCACCCTTATCCCTCAGTACTTATCCACCCTTCTCTCTCTCTGTCTTTTCTCTCTCCCTCTCACCACTCCCACCCCAACACCTCTTTTTCAATTAATCTCTTTCAGACATTTCTAAAGTACTGTAGATCACTTTTTTAAAAAATTAATCCATGAGTTCATATGTTCTCCCATTCTTCCCATTATTTATTTCTCTTCTAGAAGAGGGTCCAGATCTTCAATTCCTCAAACCCCATGGGGCTAGCAATGCTTGTATATAGCATGTTGCTAAGAATGAGCATCCAATTCCCTTTGTGTAAAGACTTTAAATAAGAGAGAGATTATAACATCTTTCCCTGAGATATATAGAGGTGATACAGATCTTTCTTCTTTGAACCTTCCTTTATCTCACCATCCTTTCCAATCAATTGACTATTTGGGGTTTTTTTTGAGCTTTTAATGGTCAAGCTTTTAATACTATGGGTCAAGTCTGTCAATTCCCTTCAATTCTAGGAAGCTGACTTACTTTCATCTAGTAACTGTAGGGTGCCAGCTACGGGCTAGAGCTCACAGTCCTGTGGATAAATCCTCACTTGAGAGAGTTGCTGAATTCAAGCACAGGGCTCCAGTCTGGCCTCATCTTTTAGTCTTCCAAGGACACTGGAATTGCCTAAAATTGACTGCCATCACACCAGCAGTTCATCACTGCGTCCTCATCAGACTCTGAAACCATTGGCTCTGCTTTTAAAATTAAATTAGGTGGTAATGCCTCAGAAGTGACATAATATCCTTTCAAGGAACTTCACCATTTATTAATATTTAATGCAGTCATAAATATTGCATCATGCTTACTTAACAGTCATCATTTTTGTTTGCCCTGATGCCAGAAAAGAAAAACAAAAGCATTAAATATGTTTTTGGTATATCACTAGAGGGAAATTTATTATATGCCAGGAAATATTTAATATCCATGAGAATTTTATTATCTCTAACACTAATCTTAACTTTGAATCACATAATTGGGTTTTATAGCACCACTGCCCGGAAAATAATATCCATAGTCACAGGTTTTTAAGGTTTATTCTCTTATCAAAATACTTGCCTAGCAAACAAAACCAAGAAAATAAATTCTAAAAATTATTAATTTTTTATGCACTTAGCCCACTTAGCTCTTTCCTACGGACTTAGCCCAGCATTAGCTAATACAGTGATTTTTAAAGAGAGTCTAAGATTAAAAACAAAAAAACACTTTATAAGAAAGCACATTGTCAAGATATTTCATAGGAGAAATGTGTTAGCAACAAAGAATATAACTTAATATCAGACATCGTATGATTTAAAATCCAGTTCTGCTCTTTACCATCTAGTGGTATTTGGGAAAATAACTGCTTTTTCCTATTCAGTTCTCTCATGAGTAAAAGAAGGACAAGAATACCTTAGGAAAAACATGATGTACATCAGAAATTTAGTTATATATATATATATA
>CAUYRH010152699.1:0-11707 GCA_963574655.1 Perodicticus potto
GAGGCAGGAGACTCGCTTGAGCCCAGGAATTGGAGGTTGCTGTGAGCTGTGATGCCATGGCACTCTATCCAGGGTGACAGCTGGAGGCTCTGTCTCAAATAAATAAATAAATAAATAAATAAATAAATAAATAAATAAAAAAGAAATAGGGCATTATAAAAGGCTTACTAAGTGTGTGGGCTTTTATGTACGAATGAGTCACATAAAGGAAGATCTTGGGACTGTCTCCAGATGTTTGGCTTTTAAAGAGATACCATGATTTTTGCGTTGCAATGCCAAATTCTACCTTCAGTTTATCAGTTAAACAGGCATCATCCTTTTCCTATTTTATGCATTGTATTTTATTGTTCTAATGCATGATCCTTTCCATGTAGAATTTATCTTTTAACAAAGTCTATCAATAGCATAGGCCAAAGGAATAAAAATGGGGGAATTTCAGAAGCCAGAACTAGAGAGAGTTGTGTGCAATGTATTTAGAGTAGATAGTTCTAGGGCACTTTCCCCTAGATAGTCCCCTAGATTGCACAGGCACATGACCAGAGGTAGATTTCTCCACCTGGCAAGGAAGGATGTTCCTTCTTAGAGCAGATGTAACCAGTGTCCCCCCATGTCCTTTCCGCACCTCACTTACTGTGACCACAGTCACAACTGTGATCCTCGGCTTGAAAGCTTTAGTCCAGCTGTGGGAACAGGCTTGCTCTCTGCACAAGGCAGGGTGAAGGCTAGAGCGTTAATGCTCTGGCCTGTGACAGAGGAAGACAGTGGGTAAGCAGCTCAGCTTTCTCACCCCTGGAATGGGATAATGTCAGCTCCCTCAAGTGCCCTAATAGGATTGAGCCCACTTGCCAAAATTAGTAACTGGCTTTCTAACCCATCTTTTATTGGCTTCCTTTCCTTTTCTGTCATTTTTATCTACCCCTCTGGTGGTGCTACCTGGGATCATCTCTCAAATAAATTACCTACACTTGAATCCTATCTCAGCAGCTGCTTCTGGGGGGAACCCAAACAAAGAGAATTGGTGCTAAAAATAGTCATATGAGCAAACCCTCAAACAAGATTCTGGAACTGGGTTAGTCACTTGCCAGACGGTAACAAGGACCCTATTACTATTGGTAAGCCATGTGTTTATAACTTCCTTGTACTAACCCTTCACCTGGGCTTCACTGGGAGAAATTAATAGGGGAAAGGATGCCTGAGTTCAGGCTAAACCTCTGGTGATTGAGAAATATGGTTTAATGGTAACTATAAGGATATGACATTGATTAACAGGTGATAACTGTAATAAAAACTCTGTAGTATAAAAGTGACAGGCTGAGGCAGCCTCTCAACTCTGATTTGGCATGATAGCCATAAAAAATATGACCACACTTACAAAAGCCTCGTTCCCCTTAGTAGGAGGGCAAACTGCTAACAAAAGGACAAGTGAGCTGAATTCACAGTCCAGGCAAGGCTCTGACACTAATGTTGGGTCCGTATCAGAGAAGAAATGGGCGCTGAAACTTGGAATGAAGATTTCCTGGTGGATATTAGGAGGAAGGGGGTTATTTGCCCAATAAGTTATTAAATCTTTGCACAGTAGAAACTGGGAGAATATGCTTGAAACTTTATGTTAAAAATGTTACAAGTGAGGGGTGGCAAAGTAAGGGAGATTTTATAGGTAGGTAGCACTCTCCTGAGATTCAGGAGTAAGGCACTAGCAGAGACCCTGAAAGCTGGTCCTATACTTCTTTTGGAATGGCTCTTTTAGCATTTGGGGGGAAAAAATCCCCATGGTAAGTGAAGTGGATCTGCCAGAACTTACTTGAAAAATATTCAAGAAGGGATTGGCTGTCCTGGCAATCTGAGTATGTCAGGATGGCATTACTATGTAATACTTGAGAGTCACCAAGTATGTTCTCTGGTGGAGCTCAAAGCGTACTCTTTTCTCTTGAGTGAAAGAGAATGTGATAGCAAAGGAAACATCAGTATTGTTAAGAAATAGGGGCTATTTAATTTGGGATAATGTTGTAATAGGACTGGACTACCCACTATCAGTGAGAATGATGGCAATCTATAATTTTAGAGTCCATGTAGCATCACCTAACTATCAGGAATATGGATATAATTATCATAATAGGCAGTCAGGTCAGATTGACAACTGGGAGGTCCTGATCTTCAGGGAAAACAGGATATCTAATCCATCAGAGTCTACAGTTACAGGGGTGGGAAATATGAATTCCCAATGGTATAACTGAAAGTGATAGAAAGCCCCCATAACAACGCCATTTGTTAGTGACCAATCAGTCATTGGGTGGCAAGGTGATTGCACTGGACTCCATGTATAATACAGAAAGAGATAATTCATCCTTACTGGCATTGTCAATTACTTCTAATGTGGGCTTTTTTTTTTTTTTTTTTTTTTTTTTGCCTAAAATACTTTAACCACTATGAATATCCAAGGATTGGCAGAATATTGGATTTACCTTGATAAGATCTATGGTGACACCTTTGTTGTGTGATGGAGGAGTTATGATAATAGGCACTTGACCTTATATGAGATTTACTGATCCCAGCTAAACTGTGCCCTTAAAAAGCTGCCAGCTACTCTGATTTGGGTGTAAATGCTCTGAGGATGTGGGACACTATCCTTTAAAACAGGCACAGGGCCAGAAACCCAAGGTGGAAGTAGGTGTAATCTGTCTCTATATCACTTCCAGTTACCTTTTCAGGAATTGGTGCTTCACTTCTCTGCAGTTTTAGGCTCCACAGAACAAGATATCCTATTCTGGAAATGGAATAGGTAGGCTTCTATCACGTAGCATAGTAAAATTTTTACTAGCCCTAAATCTGTTACTGCCATCTGGTGATTTTAGCCTTTTTATGTTAGCAGATTAAGAGGCAAGGAAGAGAGTTACTAGGCTGTCTTGGTAATTGCCTCTTATTAGCACTAGGAGTTAGGGTTACTCTTATGTAATAGATATCAGAAAAAGTATGTTAGAAACTCTGAAAATTAGTGAGGACATTTTCTTTGTGTGCTTACACCCAGTGATAACTGGTAGATAGTCAATTTTAGGAACTATATAGCTTCAAAAATAAAAGTTTAAGTTTCCCCATGGATAAAAAGCAGCAAGGATGAGTGGACTCTAGAGAAAATGGTAGAAGAATATCATGATTGTCAACTGCAGTCGGTATCAATGGCAGCAGTGGAACTACAGCTTTGTCATTGTGTATTTCTTTATTAGAAATTGGGACATGCTACTATCTAAAAAAATCAGTCAGGCAAGAGAGGATTTAGCTTAGGGCATGAGTCATTTGAGTAGTAAATGCTGCACTCAATCACATGCTGTTGGTGCCTGGCCTATATAGACTTGGGTAAAAACCTCACCCTGAAGTCTGCTTACTGCGATCAGCTATAACCCTCTGCATAAGATAACTTTTCTTTTTGTCCACAGAGACATGATAATCCAATGTGTAAAGAAAGCAATTAATGCTAGAAAATAAATGTCCTGCAAACAGTGCCCAAAATAAAACTGATGGCTGGTAAGATGGTGAACAAATGCCCAGCTTCTTTGCCTCTTCGTGTGGCTAACTCTGAACTATATTCTGCATTCTCTTTCAAAGTTCTTCAGTAGGGTTCAGCTCCACTCTCCAGAGATATTTTTTGGCAGCACATCAGAAGTAAAATACCTGCACTTGAATCCATCCTTGTTTCAGAGTCTGATTCTGTGGACTCCCAAACCAAGAAATGTTTCTGACTCAAAAGATAGATAAAATGACACATAACCCCTATCATTTAGGTATGGGTTCATTTGCAAGTAAGAGAATCCATAAACATGCCAGCTTAAATAAGTAATGATTTGTCTAATATAAGAACAGATTTGAAAGTCTTCAATCTAAGGCTGGCACAGTCTCTCAGTTGTGATAGCAGGGACCCAGAATCTTTCTCAGGGCTGCACATATATATCCTTTTGCCTTATATCACAAGAAGGCCAAATGCCTCACATTATTTTCCAGGCAAGAGAAAGTAGAAAATGTCAAAGGGAAAAGATGGACTCAACAGACTTCTACTTACACTTCTCCATTGAGAATGGGAAGAACATGGGTACGCCTAGCAGCAAGGAAGTTTGGAAAATTGGAGTTAAATTGATAGCATTTTAATCTTTCTAGTAAAGGCAAGAGACAGCAGATGAAAATAGGGATTCAATCAATCAATTGATTGTTATATGAATAGGCAAATTCAGAATTTGCTTTATTAAATCTGACTTAAGTTTTAATCTAAATATCTTTTCCATTTTCCAAAGGAAAAAATAAATGAATAGTAAGACATCAATGTTGGATTATAATATCACCTTGGAGTCCTTTTCAAAAGAAAATATTTAAAATGATTAACTGTATTTAGTTGGAAAGTTTTCTCATGTTCTAATTACCAATTTAAGAAAATAGTATATTAGGTACCTAATATGTACCTTCCATGAGCATGACAGACAAAATTTCTGTTTTCCTTGAGCATCCATCCTATGTACTGATTCATTCACACTGTCTAATCTGAAACAGAAAACCTGATATATACTTTATCTCCTTTTGGGCCATAAAAATAAAATTGCATCATAAAACTTCACAATAATTTTTAAAAAACTTCTGACTGTAAAATTATTTTTTCTTCTTCATAGCTAGAAAAACACCAGATTTATTTTTCTGACACTTAAGCCCTGTCAAGAAATTCCAAATAATTTTTGAAACTTATATCTCTGCAAGTACAAAGATTTAAGAATCTTTGGTTTCAAACATTATTAATTAAAAAAAAAAAATAAAGCACCAAGTGTGAAAAAACAAGTGAATCAGGATGTATCTATTGCTACTGATGGTCTTGAGTTACTAGCTTCATAGCTCATATGCAGTGGTTTACTGTCACTTACATCCCCACTTTGTAGACTCATGTTTTCAATTATATAGCCCCAGATGAGGGCTGACAACTAAAATCTGAAGCATTCAGTTATTTTTATATATGTTTTTGTGGCAGCAAATGATTTTTTCTCTGCCAGTTTTGTCTGTTAGGCTAACAGTCTTACATATTTTTTAATTGATATTTTTATTTGCTCTCATGTATTTTCAAATTGCCTAGAAGTAATGTAACATCAAGCTTTTTATCACCACAACTGGTGGACACCTGGGTCATCCACTACACATTTAGGACATTCAGGGAAATAGTCCCAAGCTATCACAAAGCTGTTTATTTCTATGTGCTCACTGACTTCAATTTGCAGCTTCTCTGCAGACCTTATTTCAGTATTAAAAAAGAAAAAAAATTCCTGGGAGATTTTTCATTTTTAAATACATAAAATTTTAAAACCAAAATGAATATAAAATTATGAATAATATATTACTTTACAATGGGTTTTTTTTTAATAAGAACAGCCTTTTTCTAATTGTATCAATAGACTAGTTTATTTAAAATACACAGGATGTCCCAAAAGTCATTATACATGGGGAAATGGGATATTGTAGTTAAATATACTTTTATTTTTAAAATATTCATTACAAAATTTTACAATGAAGTGGCTAACCTGTAGAGAATATTTTATAAATATTTTGTAAAATTTTGTAATGAATATTTTGTAAATAATGGTAAATTTAGCTACCATTTCTCATTTTTCCTATGCATGATGACTTTTGGAACATTTACAAATATTGCTTTTTTCTGACCGTGAAATTTTTAAATTATTTCTGGTACTTAAAATTGGAAGTGACTGCATTCTTTTTATTTATTTTTTTCAAGTTACCATTGTAGAAGTTTGCAGGAAAACATATGGATTAGACTGAGATGGCACAACCTGGTAGACTCATTTGGGTCAGAATCTGGTTCTTTTCTTCCTTTTTAAGTATATAGGAACATATATTTGTATATGTTGAGAATTGGCTCAGATTAGAAAAGAAACTATTTCATGGACTAAATCGAGATATCAGAATATGTAAACTAAAAACTGGAATATATAAATGTACCAAATTGAAAGACATGAACTAAGCTCCTATTTGGTTTAACCAGTATTTTGCATCCCTGCTATAAGAAGTCAATATCAAGAATATAGTTTTGCTAAAACTTGGATAGCACAGAACCTGAATAGGGAATTTAGTTATACCAGTGGTCTTCAAAATAATAATAATAATAATAACGGAAATGCATATAATAAAAACAACTATGCATGGATTTCAATTTTTTTTTGCACCAAGACAATCTTATACTAACTTGTGATAACATGTCTGAACAAGATCTAGGTGAGGCCCTAAGGCAGATAACCAGTTTGAAAAGAGCTCCTATCAGACCAATTGGAGTTCTGCTACAGTTGAAACTAAAACAAACATAAGATTTATGGTGAGGCTTGAATAGAAGAACGGTGAAATCACTGATGCTTTATGAAATGTTTATAAAGGGAAACATCCTCCCTCAAAATCAGCAATTTACAAATGAATGATTGGTTTTAAGAAGATGAGATGATGTTGAAGATGAAGCCTGCAGTGGCAGACCATCCTTAAATTTGCAAGAAAAAAGTTCATCTTATTTGTGCCCTAATTGAAAAGACCAACAATTAACAACAGAAATAATAACCAACACCACAAACATCTCAATTGGTTCAGCTTACATGATTCTGACTAAAAAAAAATGAAGTTGAACAGACTTTCTACTGGATGAATGCCAATATCGGTGCACCCAGACCAGTTGCAGGCAAAAGCAGAGCTTTCAATGGAAATTTTAAACAAGAAGGATCAAGATCCTGAATCATTTCTTCAAAGTTGCATAACAAGAGATAAAACGTGGTTTTACCAGTATAATTCTGAAGACACAGCACAATCAAAGCAATGGCTACCAAGAGGTAGAAATCTTCCCATCAAAGCACAAGGAGACCAGTCAAGAGCAAAGGTCATAGCAACAATTTTTTTAGAATGCTCAAAGCATTTTGGTGACTTTCTAGAAAACCAAGGAACAATGACATATACTTATGAAGTATTTTGAGAAAGATGGTCAAAACTTTCACAGAAAAATAGCCAGAATGTCTTCACCAGTGAGTCCTTTCCCACCATGACAATGCTTCTGCTCATTTTTTTGTCAAATAGCAATTTTGTGAGTGCTTCAAAAGGAAATCATTAAGCACTCACATTGCAGTTTGTATTTGACTCGTTCATACTTCTTTTTGTTTTCTAATCTTAAAAAGTCTGCTAAGGCCCCTATTTTTTCCAGTTAATAATGTAAAAAGAGTGCATTGACATGTAAATTCTGCAGACCTTTAGCTATTTTAGGGATAGACCAAAATGATTTACATCTCTGATTACAAAAATTTCTTAAACTTGATGGTGCTTATGTTGAGAAATAAAGCTTACCTTTTTTAATTTTTATCTTTTAATTTCATTTTCCACAAACATTTTGAAGTCCCCTCATGAATCCTGGGAAGCTCTTACCTTGTTTAATTTATAACTTTACCAAAAATTATTTAATATTTTAGAAAAGCATGCTATTAATGTCTATATTATGATGTATACTAGGGGGAATGTAGCTGTCCCTTGGAAATATTTTTAACATACAATATTTGAAACATTTTTTTAGCAGATGTGGAGCCAATATTATATGCACAGAGCAGTTATATGAGCTGAAAATTTCACTTTCAGTTATCTTATAGGGCATAATTCAGCAACAAAAATTGATTGCTGGTTCTGCTGAACTTGAGAGCCAGTGGCCTCAAGCACAATGCTTCTCAACTGATGAGTACTAACCTAGCACACTACACTTAGGGATCAATTCATTTTGAGACCTTCTCTAAAGATCACTGCAACTAAGGCACTGAAAACATTTAATTTTTTAAAAATTCTTTTGATCTATAGAAACCCACCAGAAGAGAAAAAAAATATGAATAGTTTCTTCTGTAGTTATTTAAATTTTACCCATTGGGTTACAGTCATGTTTGTAACACTTAGCCTTTATGAATCTAAGTTGATACGACATATTTCTGATTGTTTAAGTAAAGCTATCTGTGTATAGATTATTTATATTATTTTTAGGTTTAAGTGCTATCATCTTCAATTACAAGCAGCAAATAAATTTTATTTATCGTCATGTATTTTTCTTAAACTTTGTTTTGAATCTAATCTCTCTCCCTGATGGGGAAAAAATGATTATTTCTTCCAGAATTTTAAAATATCACAAATAAGCCGAAAAAAACCCAAACTTTTCCATTTAAGAATACTTTAATGTTCTTCTATGTTTAGACTAAAAGTATAAGGATGAGGGCTGAAAGGAAGCAAGGGATGATGATATAAATGGAACTAACTTGTTATGTAATGTTATGTAATGAGAAATATATATTATTATATTTGCATTCAAGGGCAACTATATTTGAGTTTAATTCTATGTATGATCATCTGAATATCTGACTTCTTTTGTTAGATATATTCAAATTATCTCATTCCACAAATTTTTATTGAGCATATATTGCAATTTTGAAAATGATTCTTAGCATCTTTTTCAGGTAAATAATTATTTAATTCCATGATATGGTGATACTTTATAGGATATGAATTGACTTCTGGCAGGCTATGAGAATTTCACATGGATCATTCAAAGCTACCATGACATAACTAGACTGAATTTTAAGGATTCTTCTTTGTGATAGTGTATACAGCATATAAATTAGCACTAATGTAAGTAAGCAACCGATTGTATGGTTAAAAATACACAAAATTTATATACATAACATGCATTTACATATTTTTGTAAATGCAAAAGTATGTTTTGTAAAAAACAAAAATATGTTTTGGTCAAAATGGTGACTGAAACTGCCTCCTTAATATGAATAAAATAATTTCAGAAATTGCAACTGATTGAGGCAGAGCATGATGGTGGACAGGATAGATTTTTAGCTCAGTTCTCTGGGAACAGCAGAACAAGGGGGAATTGGGGAATATGGCTGACTGGAGCCAGCTCTCCACAGAAGCTCCAGTCCAGTAGGAGAGATAATGGCCAGAAAGAACCCAACAAAACCAAAGGGGAGGAGCCGAGCTGAGAGAAGAGATAGATAATTGCATGTCTTCTCTGCTAAGGTAAGCTGTGACTCCAAGGAAACGAATTTCAGCTGAGACTTCAACCCAGAGTCACTGATTCACTAGTATTTGACAGAGATCAGCTGAATATAAGACAGAGCAACATAGCCCCACCACACCAGGCAGGTCTTCAGTGTCTCAAGCTGTAGTACTATATGGGTCCTCTGCAAAGCTGTAGAGGAAACGTTGCAGTCACCAGTCCCAGTTCTTTGGTAGAGGGCTGATCAACCACAATCCCAGAAGCCCCCAATCCAATTTCACCCTACCTGCTTATCTAGCCAAATGGTGAAAAAGTATCATGGGGTGGAATCAGTAGAAAAACCCTGGCAATATGAATAATAAGAACAGATCAACTCCCCCAAGGAATGACAAACAAACCACAGCAGAGGATCCCATTCATAAACAGACGGGTGAGATGTCAGTAATCTAATTTAGAATTTGGATTGAAAATAAGATCAACAGAAAGGAAGTAAAGTTGGAATTAGAGATTCTAGGAATTTAAAGACAAAATCACCAAATATTTTGACACATTGAGAAAAGAAATTACAGCCTTCTAAGATATGAGAAATACAGTAGAATCCCTCAGTAACAGAATAGAGCAGGCAGAAGAAAGGATTTCTGACATCAAAGACAAAGCCTTTGAACACTCCCAAACACACAAAAAGGAAGAGAAGTGGAGAGCAAAAATGGATCATTCTCTCCGAGACCTCTGGGATAATTCCAAGAAAACTAATACTCACCTTATAAGAATCCCTGAAGGTGATGAGGTTGCTTTCAAAGGGTCAGATGCTCTTCTCCAAGAGATAATCAAAGAAAACTTCCCAAACATCACAAGAGATACTGAAATTGAGATAGCAGTTTCAGAACCCCAGCACGACTCAACCCAAATAAAGCATCTCCTAGATAGATTATAATTAATTTCACCAAAGTTAATATGAAAAAGAAAATAATACAAGCAGACAGATGTAAGAAAACCATAACCTACAAGGGGAAGAATATTAGAATGACTGCAGATCTCTCTGCTGAAACTTTTCAAGCCAGAAGAGAATGATTATCTACCTTCAACTTCCTAAAACAAAACAATTTTCATCACAGGATCCTGTATCCAGCTAAACTGAGTTTCATTTATGATGGAGAAATTAAATACTTTAATGATATTCACATGCTGAAGAAATTTGCCATAACTAAACCAGTTCTCTGGGATATTTTCAGACCCATCCTCCACAACGACCACCACAATGCTTTTGCCACCAAAGTAAACTCACTCAGAAATTTTTGATCAAATTCTAATTTCCACAGAGGCGGAAGAATTAAAAATATCCACTGGACTTCCGATAAATTTGACACCCAAAATAATACCAGGCATATCACTACTCTCAATTAAAGTGCATGGCTTAAACTGCCCTATAAAGAGGCACAAGTTGGCTGACTGGAGTCACAAATTCAGGCCAGATATCTCCTGCATACAAGAATCTCATCTTACCTTAAAAGACAAATACAGACTCAGGGTGAAGTGATGGCGATCTATAATTCAGGCAAATGGCAATCAGAAAAAAAGCAGATGTTGCAATTTTATTTGCAGATACAATAGGCTTTAAACCAACAAAAGTAAGGAAAGATAAGGATGGTCACTTTATATTTGCTAAGGGAAATACTCTACATGATGAAATTTCAATTAATATTTATGCACCCAATCAGAATGCTACTCAATTTATAAGAGAGACTCTAACTGACACGAGCAACTTGATTTCCTCCAACACTATAATAGCCAGAGATTTTAACACCTCTTTTGCTGTGTTGAAAAGGTCCTCCAATAAGAAACTAAGCAAAGAATTTTTAGACTTAAAATTAACCATTCAACAATTGGATTTAACAGACATATACAGAACATTTCATCTTAACAAAACTGAATACACATTCTTCTCATCAGTGCATGGGACATCCTCCAAAATTGATCACATCTTAGGTCACCTCAGCAAATTAAAAAAAATAGAAATTATTCCCTGTATCTTCTTGGACCATCATGGAATAAAAGTTGAACTCTGTAACAACAGGAATCTGCAAACTCACACAAAGATATGGAAACTAAATAATCTTATGCTAAATTATAGCTGGGTCATAGATGAGATTAGAAAAGAAATTACTAGATTTTTGGAACAAAATGAAAACGAAGACACGAACTACCAGGACCTCTGTGATACTGCAAAGGCAGTCCTAAGAGGGAAATCTATAGTATTACAAGCCATCCTCAAGAAAACAGAAAGGGAGGAAATCAACAACTTAATGAGACAGCTCAAGCAACTGGAGAAGGAAGAACATTCCAACCCCAAACCCAGCAGAGGAAAAGAAATAACCAAAATTAGAGCAGAATTAAATGAAATTGAAAATAAAAGAATTACACAATGTAACAATGAATTAAAAAGTTGGTTTTTTGGAAAGGTCAATAAAATAGACGGACCTTTGTCTAATCTAACCAGAAATGAAAGAGTAAAATCTCTAATTTCATCAATCAGAAATGACAGAGACAAGATAACCACAGACTTTGCACTTTGCATAAATTCAAAAAAATATTTAATGAATATTACAAAAAACTCTATTCTCAGAAACATGAAAATCTGAAGGAAATAGACCAATACTTGGA
>CAUYRH010152700.1:0-21535 GCA_963574655.1 Perodicticus potto
GCCCGGCCATTTTTTGGTTGCAGCCACCATTGTTGTTTGGCGGGCCCGGGCTGGATTCGAACCCGCCACCTCAGGTGTACGTGGCTGGCGCCTTAGCCCGCTGAGCCACAGGCGCTGAGCCTGCGCAAGATATTTCAAATACTCTTCTTGTATTTTCTATCCTGGTGTGGAATCTTCTCCAAGAAACTCTGGTTCTTCTTAGAAACCAAGATCTAGGCATTGTGTTTGCTTATTGCTATTGGAAGGTCCGTGTTTCTAGGCCTTTTTTTTTTTTTTGCAATTTTTGTCCGGGGCTGGGTTTGAACCTGCCACCTTCAGTATATGGGGCTGGCGCCCTACTCCTTTGAGCCACAGGCGCTGCCCGTTTCTAGACCTTTTTGATTGGAAAGATCTAGGAAGTATGATTGTTGTATGTATAGACATACATATATTTTCATTCATCTATGTTTTCTATATACATGTATAACTGAGTTCATATCAAGACTCCCGATTTACAGTCCAATACCATAAGGTTCTTTTTCTCTATTTATAACTTTCTAAGTTGGTATTTATTTCAAAGGGACTATTAATGACATCTGCTGATAGTTTGAATATGGAGTATGAAAGAGAAGAGTCAAACATGACTCAAGATTTTCTTTTTTGTAGCCACCAGAAGAAATAGAAAGGAAATGCCATTTACTGAGATATAGAAGACTATAGGAGGAGGCAGTTTAGAGAAAAAGATGAGGAAGTCAGTTCCTGATATGTTGACTCTGAGCTGTCTCTTAGACATCCAAGGGGAGATGTTGGTGGGTGTTTTAAGTCTACAGTTCAAAGAACAGATCCAGGATGGAAATACAAATTACTTTGAGAAAACAAATCAAACCAGGCAGGTTGGCTATCGCCTGTAATACTAGTATTCTGGGAGGCCAAAGTGGGAGGATTGCTTCAATTCAGGGTTTCAAGACCATCTTAGCAAGAACCGGACCCCCACCCCCTCTTAAAAAAAAAAAAAATAGAAAGGGTGTGGTTGTGCACACCTGTAGTTCCAGCTACTTGGGAGTCTGAGGCAGGAGGATTAGCTGAGCCCAGGAGTCTGAGGTTCCTCTGAGCTAGGTTGAGCCCATGGCACTTTAGCCTGAGTGACAGAGTGAGACTCTGTCTCAAAAAAAAAAAGAAGAATAAAAAAAGAAAACAAATCAAACTTTCCAAGCAAAATTAATTGTATTTATCTAATAACCTTTCATTGTGGAAGTAGCAAATATGTATTAAAGAAAATTAGAATACAGGCAAGCAAAAGAGATTTTATATATATCCTGATCTCTTCTATACAAATAAAGATCCAATTGTCTTTTCTTCTTTTCCCTTCCTTTCCCCTCCCTCCCTTCTCTTCCCCTCCCCTCCCTTCCCCTTCCTTCTCTCTCCTTCTTCCTGAATGAGATGCCTTTCTCCCTTTCTCCTTCTGCCATTGGACTTCAGACTTGAGATTCTTCAGCTTTTATACAGCTGAGGCCACTTACATTTAGTGGCTTTCTAGGGGCCCTTAAGCCTTCAGACTGGGGACTGCACTGCCTGCTTCCCTGGTTCTAAGGCTCCCCGGCTTTGAGTGAGCCACATTCCCAGCCCCTGTGATTCTCCAGCTTGCAGATGGCCACTCACCTATGGTGAGACTTCTCTGCCTCTGTGATCATATAAGCAGATTCCCCTAATAAATCCATCCCCTCTCGCACTACTTATATCCTATTGATTCTGTCTGTCTGGAGAACTCTTGCTATTACACTCACCAAGCCTAGATATTTACAGTCTCATTCTTTATAGGAAAAACTTGCCAACACCTTCCCTAGCTGAAGAACACTCACTGAGGCTGTTAACAGGAAAGACACTAGAATGGACTCAAAGCAGAAACGTACCAGTGAGGGGACTCCTCCAGTGAGGCCCCTCCTTAGTTCAGCCTAACACAATGTTTTTTGTTCTCAATGCTTCCACTCCGCACTGGAGTTCCCAGGTCCTCTCCTGAAGCTTACATCAAGTCTCCAGACTTAGAGTTATTAGCTAGCAGAGGCAGGCTTAGGAGAGAGGCGGGTAGATGTGGGGACACGCAGGGTGGCACCTCAGGAGGCTAGTTCCTTGGGCTTCAGGGCAAAACATTCCAGGTTTCTGTCTCTTTGCTTCTCTTTATGGAATATAAATTGGATCATCCCAGCCATTTTCTGCTAGCCTGGGTTCTCGAGAAGATCTCATGGATGACAGATACCTCTGATACAATTCTTTGAGGAAGTGAACTGTCACACTTGAGCCTGAGAGATATTTTTGTAGTTGTTGCAAAGGGACAGAAGGGTTGATGTTTATTTGGAGTGTTAAAGTGTGTCAGTAAGGCTCAGATGGAGCACCCAGTCTCCCAACTAGTTCTCCCCATTCTGTTTTTCTGAATGCCACCTCCCTGCCAGCCCCACTTCTCATAAAGGCTACTTGTGTGTCATGAAAGGAACTGGACAAGAGAAAGGGTACGGATCGATCGGCAGAAGCCTCCCCCGTCCTAACAACTGAGTTCATTTGTATTTTTCATAAGTATTTATTTTGTGCATAAACTATGGAGGCAAAAAAGGGGGTCTCTGCCATTCTGGGAGCTCTGAGCCTAAATAGAAAGATCAACACAAACATACAAGGAACCTAAAGGAGGGAAGAATGGGAGAATAAGTGTCAAAGTGAGGGAGACAGATGGCCAGTGTTTAGGAGGAGTTTGAAGAAGGAGGACATGGATGTGAGGTAGACGTGTACAGAGCAGTTGGGGAAGGCCTTCGGGAAAATGGGATTGGATCTGGTCCTGGGGAATTGGGTCATATTTGGATCAGAAGAGAAGAGATGGAATGCATTCATGATGGAAGGCAAAAAAAAAAAAAATGATCAAAGCTTGGAATTGTGATTGTGAATAATGGTCTAGAAAATGAACAACTAGTAGTATTGGGAAGTTAGGATAGTAAATTGTATAAGCAAAGCGAACAGAGCAGCAGCGAAACCAGCCTACCTACCATAGAGTCTTTCTGTAGATACGACACACTGGTCTTTAGTCGAATACATATGAGACAACAAACAGCAATATTTGGCAATTGTCACATGGGTAGTAGGGACAGTAACTACATAACCCTGGTGGCAGTGGTCATAGCTGTCTGGTGGAACATTGTCAAAGAAAGTCAGAAGCTCTTTGACAGGGCATTACCATTACATGACATTTGCTGATTACCTTTGTTTGCTACCAACCAAGGGTAAAAGGGGAGATAAATGTACTCCACTATTAACTGTTTGCACCCTTGGAATTTTAAACCTTGATTCCCAATTCTTTTTAGAGTTTTTTCTCAGTAGAGCTATGTTGTCTAGACCAGACAGATTCAGGTCTAAACTCAAGAATAGGCTATAATGATGGTTTGGATTTAGTTCAAGGTTGTTTTTACTTGAATTAGCATCAATTAGTGCAAAGGACAGAAACAAGGTAAGCACAGATGTGAGTGTATGTGGCTCTCCATTCTTAGCCCTGATTGTGACTGATATGTATCTAGTTAACATGGTAGTACACTGGAGTCAAATGTGCTCTAAATCGTAGGAAAATGGGGCTGTGGACTCATTGCTTTCTCGTTCCACAGCCATATCAGCACCCCAAAACAATGAATACTAATGATTTTGCAGAGAAAGCCATGTCTCCTAGACCTAATGGCCAGAATCTAGAGCTTGATATTCTTGATTGGTCAGAGGTAGAATCTTCTCCTCCTTACATGCACCTGAACTACTGAATTTAAGAATTTTTCATTTGTATATTCTTTGGGCTTTCTCGGGAGGTGCCTTGGCCTCCCATATAAAATACCAGTACCACCATACTCATCCTACCCTTTACAGAGCGGGAGGCCAGGCAAGTGTGAAAGTCCTCTACATATAAGCCACAGGTAGAGAACAGGGTCAAATATATTATAGGCATAGGAATAGAGCTTTGTCTTACTCAGAAGATGATCTCCAGAGGAATTTCCTCAGTTCTGGGTTATTTCTGTTCAGTACTCTCATTGAACACTTTTGAATTTTCCAGACAATGCCAGATTACATTTCCCAAAGACAATTACAACAATAATTTCCCACCCCACATGATTTTTTGCAAGGTGAGCTCACAGCTTCCCCATCAAGAGGTGACCAAGAGACTGTAGTGAAGGTGAGGCTTTGTGACCTTTTGGATGAGTTCAGAAAAGGCCAAGGAGCATCTTCCTGATTCTCTTGGAAAGTTCACTTTGGAGATGCTCCCTCTGGAAACCCAGCCACCAAGCTGTGAGAAGTTCAAATGCATGGAAAAGCCATGCTCAGATGATTCAGTTGATGGTGCCAGCTGAGCCCCACCCCTGAACATGTGGTGATGAGGCCCCCCGCTTCCTGCTCCCAGATTCTCAGTCCCTCCAGCACAAGAGTTTTCCCAGCTGAAGATCCAGGCATGGTGGGGCAGAGACATCCCCAATGGCTCAGCCCAAATTGTCAACTCACAGAACTTGTTGTAATAAACCATGATTGTTTTTATACCACTAAATCTGGGGTAGTATGTTGTACAGCAAGAATAAATGGAACACAGACCCAAACACAGGTTGAGCTAAAAACACTTTAAATCTCTAAACTACTTCCATGTCCATATTGTTCCAAAGCCCAATTTTCTCTCAGTGAATCTTTTTCCTTGAGTGTATTGTGATTTATTTCACTCTTCATTAGCTCTTTCACATCGTCTCTTCTTCCACTAGTGTTTCATGGGTCTCTACCTATTGTTCTGTTTCTTGTTCATGATGCAGAAATTCATAGAAAACTAGGTCTTTTAAAAACATTTCTATATGGGCTTGTCACCCATAGCACAGTGGTTATGGCGCCAGCCACATACACCGAGGATGGCAGGTGCAAACCTGGCCCGGGCCAACTAAACAACTTCAATAAAAAATAGCCAGGCATTGTGGTGGGTGCCTGTAGTCCCAGCTACTCAGGAGGCTGAGGCAAGAGAATCTCTTAAGCCCAAGAGTTGGAGGTTGCTGCGAGCTGTGACACCATGGCACTCTATGCTGGGCTACATAGTGAGACTCTGTCTCAAAAAAAAAAAAAAGTTTCTATATGATCCAGTCTCCTGTGTTCCTATAGAATTACTAGAAATGCTGTGTATACTTTTAGGAAAATACTTTAAAAATATATGTAACTAGGAATGTGTTCAACAAAGATTGGCTTTAAATGTTTAGGGATTTTAAAGATACTATGAATGACTGAAAGAATAAGGGTAATTCAGGCTGGAGTAAAAAAACAATAAACCATTCAGGAGGTGGGGGTGGAGAATTTTAAATCACTATTGTTAGATATGAGTGCCTAAGAAGAAAGATGAGCATAATTTTGTTTGGGCTCTGAGGACCAAACCAGAATCAGTGGCTAGAATGATAGACAGATTTTATATCAGTGTAAAGAGTTTCCTAATACTAGAAAATGTCTAAAGATAAAATGGACAGTTGTAAGAAGCAGTGAATTTCCCATCACTGGAGGTTTGAAAGCGATGACTGGATGTCTACTTGATAAGAATATTGTAGAGAAAAATCATGCATTGACAAGGGGAAAGCAGAGGGTGGGGAATGCTGGAAGAGATGGATCTTTACGGTTCCTCCCAGACCTAAGATTCTACGAATCTTTATTTTACTTTAGGGTCAGTGGGAAAATGGTAACATCTATTTATAGAGATATTGATGTCAACAGTGATTTCTGTCAGAGGTGTGAGTCTTTGCAAACTGGTCAAGCTTTGGGGTGAATAAACGGTCAATTCAGTGGAGAGAATCCATTGATCAGAAAGAAGACAAGCAGAAGGTAACTAAGGGCGACACGTATCTATAGGAGGGTTGCCAAGTGTAACTAACTTAAACTTGGATTGTGATCGGAAGGTGAGAAGAACGTGACCACCATGCTTCTTTCTGGGGCAGTTTGAAATAAGGAAACTACAGTGGAACAGGGAGGGATGGGATGAAATTCAATCAACAAAGCTCCTCTGCCTGGAGAGGAATGCCAGGGCTTGCTTGGAATGACTGTGTCCTTAAGTTCATTTAACAGAATAAAACAATTAAAACAGATGAATGAAAAATCTATGGGGGGATTTATTTTTTCCTAAGTCAGGAAAGAGCAGCACCCACCCGAGAAGACCTAAAAGGTAGAGTAAGAGGGTGAATCATTCCTTTGTTAGGGCTGTTGTAACAAAGTACCGTGCACTGCGTGGCTTTAAATAGCAGAAATTCATTATCCCCCAGTTCTGGAGGCCAGATGTCTGAAATCAAGGTTTTGGCAGGGCCTAACTCCCTTCCACCCTCTAGGGAAGGTTCCTTCCTTCTCTCTTCTAGCTTTTGGTAGTTGCCAGAAATCCTTGGTGTCCAGTTTTCATTTCCATATGGCTTCATTCCTGTGTGTCTGTCTCTTAACATGGCTCCATATAAGGACCAGTCCAAGGACATAGGGCCCATTTTAATCCAGTAAGACCTCATTTAACTAATCACTTCTTCAAGAACCTTATTCTAAATAAGGTCACATTCTGAGGTTCAGAGTGGACATAAAGTTAGGGGTGAGGCTATTCAACCCAGTAAAGTTGGGAGTCCCAAATTTAGTTAAATAGCACCTGGAAATAGACAGAAAAGAGCACCAATCTTTGCCCATGTGTTATTCTTATTTTAAAATGTTTTACTTACCATTTTTCACTTTTTAGCAACAGTGATAGTGGAAACTTACTGAATATTTCCTTCGTGCCTCATACCGTACTAAGCTCTGCACATGGATTCTCTTACTCAATCTTTACAAGGTGGGTGCAATTATTAGCCCAATTTTACAGAGGAGGTAATGGAGGCTTAGAGTGAATAAGTAACCTGCTTAAATTCTCTTCAATAGTAACTGCCACATGGCCTCCAGCCAAGCTGAGTTTGACTAAAAGTGTGATAGAGACATACGTGTAAGTGATTACTGATTAATACATATTTATATTGTTATTTCTCTGAACTCATGTTTATATTATCATCATAATTGGGCAGAATATATGAATTAATCTCCAGATTCTCAGGTGTCTCTGCTTGGGAAGGAACTTACTCTTCTGAATGTTACCCATCCCCCTCCTGGTAACTATGTTGACTGAGGCTTACTGCCTCAGATGGACCAGCCAGCCAGACTGGCGTAGGAAGGGGTCTTCAATTTTGCAGAAGAAAAGTATTTTCAAAACATCTCCATATATGCCCAGCTATATAAGATGCCACCATACCCAGTCAAAAGGGAAATTGCAATTGATGAGAGGACAATTCTTTGTACATGATGATGATTATTATTAATTACTATTATTATTATTTAAGATATTAATTCTCAACCAGGGGGATAACACCCTCCAGGGGATACTTGGCATTGTCTAGAGAGGTGGCTTGTCACGACTGGGGGTAGGGTGCTATTGCATTTAGTGGGTGAAGGCCAAGGATGTTGCCGAGCCTCCTACAATGCACAGGACAGTCCCCTCACAATAAAGAAAGATCTGGACCTACATGTCAATAGCGCTGGGGTTGAGAAATGGTATTTGAACAGTTGGTGATGAAAGAAGGTGCACCCTAGGGGTCTCCCTGCTAAATACAGGGTTTCACTGCTTCTCTCCAGGCCTCTGGCACTTAATAGAATTTTTCATGACTACTCTCTCAGTGTGACGATAATTGATAATGATGGTTGATATTTTTTTGAGCTCTTACTATATGCCAGGCACTGTTCTAAGTGCTTTTTTGTGTATAGGCTCAATAAATCCTTACTGTGAGTCTTTTAGTAAAGTACCATTATTAATCTCATTGTACAAATGAGAAAACTAATGTGCAGAAAGTTTGAGAGACTTGCCCAAAGCTACAAAACCAGTGTGGGGCATAGGCAGGATACTACCATCCTAACCTTCCTTCCCCAGTCCCTCCCCCAGCAGACCAGGCCAAATGCCTGGGGTTGTATCTCAAGGAATAACACAAAGCATGGAGGGAGAGATCCCATTGAGCACATGGGGAATTAACAAGAGAAGGAAATTGGCGCACTGCCCATGGGGGATCAGGCAAAACCGCTCACAGAATGCACAGCTCACCGCCTTTCCTGACGCACACAGTCCGTGTGGATTTTTTTTCCCCTTGCAAGAAGTTTATCTGAGAGTTAGATGTGCCTAGTAGAGTCTGAGAAATTCTAGCAGTGTCAAATAATACTGATGTCTGGTTAAATGGACGGAGGGATGGACTGATAGATGGATAGATAGCTAGCTAAATACTAAGCCAGCACAAGGTACATTAGGGGATAGGGGCGTTATTCCTAAGACTGCAACTATGATCAAAAAACTGACATTCTCAAAGCTGGCAGAAAACCTGGGAGCCTGCAGAGCTGGAAAGAGCCAGAAGCCAGAGAGAGAAACAAGATGGATGATTAGCCCAAGTCCAAATACCATAGTACATTTGGGCCTTATTCTACACAGCCTGGAAGTGAGTCGCCTTTTAATATGTCTGCATTTGGCTCTCCCGCTACACCAAGGTACCCAACCTTAGCGCTATTGACACTTACAGTCTGATAATTCTGTTTGGAGAGCTTTCCTGTGTCTTGCAGGACATATAGCAGTTTAAACGTCCACCCAAAGCCACTGACAACCAAAATGTCTCCAGACATTGTCAAATGTCTCCTGCAGGGGCAAAATGACCCCTCGTTGAGAAAACCACTCTAATCTGTGAGTTCCTCCAGGACAGGGTTGAGGCTTCTTCACGTTATTGTCTGTTGAGCGGTGAAAACTTTATAAATGTCCATGAGTTGATGGATTGCTTAACTCCTGTGGCAGGAAAAAAGTAAAAAAAAATCAGCTGAAAAATGCAGGAAAATAAAGTCAGAAAAGAGGAAGGGAGGAAGGGAGAAAAGAGCGTGCTTGTAGACACCAGTGATGCTCTACCCATGGCTGGTCCCTGTGCGGGTGGCTCAGCAGCAGATATGAATGAACTCTCAAGACTCAGCAAGGAACTTCAGGGGACTTCACCTCTGTTTGAACCCCAAAATTCATACTGTTTTTGCATTCATGTAGTTTACCGGGGACCAGGGTTATCTTTTTTGTGTGCATGGATATGTGTGTGTGTGAAAGTATAATTACCCAGCGCTGATTAATCTTCAGGCTGAGTCAAGCATTCATTGCAAATCCTTGAAACAAACAAGTCTATTTATATTTTAATTTTTTTTTGGATTTCAGGTTGATTTGTCTTTCTTCTGCATATGTATGAAGCTGTTGATCCTATGTTAACCTTACCCTTCCCTCTTGCAGAGTATAAGGAAGGGAGAGTGAGACACGGGGAAGCTCGGAGAACTGGCTTTACCCCTGCCCTTCCCCAGATGCCACAGCATTCCCTGCAGCTCTGGAGGACAGAGAGGACAATACAAGAACAGAGACAGCTTTTCAATTAAGATGTAATTAATTAATTGGGACCCCCTGCCCATGGCTGTCATTCTCATTTAAGGTGACCTCAGCTCTTGCTGAAATCTGAATTTGGTCCTGGCTCCTTTTGCCTCCTCTTGCCATCATCCTTAATCTTCCTGCCTCTTCATTACACCTATGTTTTCCCCTGAAATATCCACATTTCTTCTTAAATAGTGCAGATTTTTAAATAAAATTTGATCAATGCATGTGAGTTATTGGACAAATTGTGTTTTTCTTTGCTTGACAGGGCGTAGCTCACAGATGTGAGAAAATTCAAATGTGAGGCAAGTGGATGTGCAACCCAACTCCAGTGACAATCACCTAAAATGGTCAAAATGGCAGTCTATTTAAACAACTTGATCCAGTAGCTTGGGCCTACACTAGGCACTATTTAGCTAACATGGCCTCTATTGCAGATTATTTTTCAATAAATGACCTTCAGGGAGGAGTATGCTGTTCCCCCATCCATGGTCATTGGCCTTGGCCATTTGACTTGCATTGGGCTCACGGGGAGCGGAATGTGCTTTCCTCTTTCTTGCTATGGCTAAAGGTCATTAACAGATGTGATGCAAGCAGAGTGAGCATCACTGACCGTCACTGTGAAAAGAACATGCTTTGGGAACCTGCTGGTCCAAAGACAAGGAGCAACACATCTTCCTTGGACAAGACCTGCAGCTCCCAGCCAAGCCCAGCTAAGCTAATTCTAGATCAATGGAACTCTAGCTGACCAGTAGATAAGCAATACATTAATGCTCATAGTTCCATGCTACTGGATGGATGATTGCTACATAGTTTCAAAGATCATGGCCTCGATGCATTCAGCTTTGCCAAAAATTCCTCTAAGATGTATGACCCTCTGTCAGAGCCAGACCTCAAGAGACCAAAGCTTGTACCTTCCTAAAAACAGTGGCTTATCAAGGCCCATAGTATTATTACATAATGACTATTGTAGCTATTACGTAATAACTGGTTGGAGAGAACTATGGTTTTCAGAGTACTTTGACACATTTTTCTTATCTAGCACATGAAATCTATAAAGTTATATTATTTCCCTTCCTAGTTGACAAGTAAGAAGGTGTGCTCAGAAGGCAGGTTCTAAGTCAAGTGATTTGACACAATCAGTATGGGAAAGATCCTGACTTGAGTCTTCTCCTTCCAATCTCACTCTTTTATTGTACCGCACTGTTGTTTGCACAACTAAATTAAATTGGGTGGTGACACTTGTTAGAAGACAAAGTGGGTCTTCGGTTTCCAAACTCGCAGCACCCCAGACCCCTTGAGCCCTGCGGACATGGAGCAGACACATCGTATCTGAGCCTTTCAACATCTGTTTGCAGATTGAGAAGGCAGAAGTTTAACAACTCGCCCTCCTTCTCTCCCTCCTCCCCCTGCCCTACCACCTGCACTCCTAAGAGACACTTGTCTCTGCTAAGAGTCTCAGAACATACAGATGGGGCGTCCTGTTCTGGGAAGTCACTCCCACTCAGGGTGTTCTAACATCAAATGCTCTCAAGAGATGAGAGCAGAGGTTAGCAAACTTTTTCTGTTAAAGGCCACATAGTAAATTTTAGAATCGGAGTGCCAGAAGCTTTCTGTCACAGCGACTAAAATCTGCAGGTGTCATGTGAAAGCATCTAGAGACAATATACAAATGTATGTGCCAGCGAAACTCTACTTACCAAAAACGGTGGTGGGAAAAATTCAGCCCACTGGCTTAGAGCTTGGCCACCCTAGTTTATAGACTTAAGAGAAGAGACCCAAACACTAATTATACATCAGCCTGCTCTGCAGTTATACGTTATAGTAAGACAACAGGAATGCTTTGCCTTTCTTCCTCTATTTCTTTCCTTCCTTCATTCCTTTCTCTCTCTCTTACTTCTAGCCTCCCTTCCTCCTTTGGTTCTTTTCTTCCATTTTATGTCTCTCTTTTTCTTTTCTTTTTGTTTTACTTCTAGTCTTTCTTCCTTTCTCTCATCCTACAGCAAATTTACTGAGCTCTTACTTTGCGCTGGGAACTAGGCATAGGGGGGTCGTTAGTCCCAGACTCCACCCTGGGCTCTGCCAGTTACACCCTCCCCCCAGCTCTAAACACTTCGTTCCTAGTGGAGCCCTGGGGAGAAAGGAGGGAGGGGGCATGTTGGGGGGTGAGGGAGGAAGGAGAACAGGCAGAAGGGGGGTGGTTAGTGTTGTTACCTCAGCAGGAAGCACGAAGGTGTAAGGCCTCTACTCCTGAGTCTCTTTTCAGCCCTCCTTTCATCTAGAGTAAGACTCTTTAATTTGTAAACATTAATAACCATTATTATTATTAAAAAGGAAAGAAAGTGAGTAGCCCTGTAACTAATTACTTTAAGTGTTCTCAACAAGGCACAGTTCAACTCCTTTATAAAACCTCCTGCTGTGAAGACCAGATTGTCATTATGATCAGATCCTGCCTTAGACCTATTAATTTTACCCAGAATAACAGCAGAACAGATGCAAGAAGAAGGCTAGTCTGATTAACATAATTCTTTTCAAAGACCATTTCCTCCCTAAGGGCCACCGTACTGAGTCTTCTATCTTGTCTCAGATCTAATTACATTCAGGAGAATTCAGACACTGACGGGAGATCTCAGCAGATGTCACTTCTCAGATTTGAAGCACACTTCAGGATATGAAACCTTATCAGAAAATCAATTGAAATTAACAATTCCCTCTCTCTTTCTCTCCATCTCTTCTCTCAGCCCATGCTCCCTCTCCCTGTGTCTTTTCCTCCTTTTCTCTCTTCTTTTGACCAGATTAAAGTTGTTTCCAAACACTAACCTTTCTCAGGAGGAGAGACAGCATTTCCGGGAATTCAATAAACCCCGAAACTCAAGCGTATGCTTACCTTTGAAGTGGTTCTCAGCTTCTGCCTGTTTCAGCATAATGATGGTGCCTGTGTGTACGTGTGCGCGCGTGTGCGTGAGCAGTAGCTCTTGAGGGGCTCTATAGGGTATAAAAATAAGGTAAAAATAGGAAAAACAGAGGGGCTTTCTGCAGCACATTGAAAAGATACACACCACAAGCTACCTCTTAAGTATCTGATCCCCGATTGAAACCAGGACCCATTCGAATCCCAGTGTCTGATCTTTGATGGCCAAGAGCCACAGGTTTACAATGGAGTCTCTTGCTGCTTTTAATGAAGTATTTGACTTTTCACCTGCTGCTTTCAATTGAGCTCTGAGGGCTTTGGATAGAAGTCTTGGGGGAGCAGCAAAGGAGTGGGGGCTAGGGTGTGGTGCCTGGCACCCAGGTCAAGGTGGGGCAGATCTCAAGTTCCAGCAGCACCAAAGTCCTCTCTCGTTCCTTAGCCTGCTCCTTGGCTTCTGCCTTTTATTTTGCAATCTTGGAATATAGAAAATGAGGCCCGATGAACCAATTACCTGAAAACCCACCACGCTCTTTTTTGCTGTCAGGTTTGGTCTTGATTGTAGTACGTGTTGCTTTGACTCTGTGAAGTTGCCTCGTCCGGGAACGTAATGCCACAGACGGGAGTATTTGAGGACGTGGCTGCAGGCAGAAACCATGGCCGAGCTATCTATTTTACATATCCTGGGAGAACAATGAAGAAAGAGGTAGAAAGTGGAGCACGCCGCTCTGCATTATGCATTGGCTTTTTGCGGTTTGCAGATGCTGTTCGGTGCCTTGCTAGCACACAGCACAAGGCGGCCTCCACTCCCCAAAGTCCCATTGCAACAGCTGCTGTTGCTTGGCTGGGCTGGCTCTGCATCTCCGTGGTGGTGTTCCTTGGGGTGGCCAGCTGGGTGTTCTCCCCAGATAGCCTGCGGCCTTGGCACAGGCCCTCTGGGAAGCTGCCAAAGCAAGAGCATTGGAGTAGCACAGGCACTAAGCATCCCTTTGCAGAAGCACTAAAAATCTCCCACCCTTCACTCTGGTGAGGTTACAGCTTGAGAAGGAAACTCCAGACAAGGGAGGAAAGGTTGAGAATAACAGAACCAGGGCATTCTTGTCACTTTCTGATTTGCGTTGCTTACTATCTTGCTTACTACCCCATCCAGAGTTGAGGAGAATTTGACTTTTAAATACCTGTCTTTGCTCTGTGGTCTTTCCATGGTCCAGCCCTGAGAATGACACCCGCATGTGCTAATAAATGAGTGCAGAGCTTGTTGGCTCCAGAGAGATCGTTCTCTCTTAGGCTTTATCCTCTGATGGTGTCTAAGAGGGTTTAAACTTGTGCAGTAGTTAAGATGATAAAATAAGGGAAAACTAACTCCTGTTCTCTTCCAGGGTTTGCTGAGTGCAATGTCATCTCTATACACTCTGCCTTGCAGAAGAGAGAGACAGCTCATTATGGTGGAAAGCAGACCCATGGTATGTCTGGGGGTGCTTAGCACTGAGTGGTTTCTCATGCCATCTATGTTGTCACAAAGCCTATAGGCAAACGAGTGCATTAAGCTTGGTGCCACTTAAGCCTACCTGGGCCCATTAGGTGTTCCCACAGTGCTCAGCTTACTGCTGCTTTTGGGGAAAGGGAGCCCACGTAGGGCTCAAGTTGAAGGCATACACGTGAACTCAGAAGTTCAGCTTCTACCTTGACTTCTCTGATTTAACACAAAAGAATAAGCTCTGTCTGGTATAGCTTTGAGTAGTCTGAATGGAATAACATGTTGGCTTGTGACAACATTATCCTTACTGCCGGTCTAATCCACGAAAAAGTAGTTGTGAAGTGTCTTCGATGTATAAAGTTTCATTTACTCGGCATCTGCCACATGCACAGCAATCTGGTAGCTACTAGGGAGAAGGGATAAGTAATTAGGCACAGTCTCTGATGTTAAAATAACTAACAGCATCGTGGATACACAAACACACACGAATAATATACAGAAGTGAAAACAGAGGGGAATGTTAATATGGAGGTGACAAATTTCCAGTTTTCAAAAGAAACTATGGTTTTGTGGTATACAGGGCTGCTTTTATTTTAAAATAATATTTCTTTCCTTAAAAGCAAATTAAATATAGGTTTGGTTGTGAAAAATGTGGAAAAAAATAAAATTCCTCCTAATCTCACCACCCAGAAATCATCACTCCTAGTGGTGATACTTGAGTGTCTAATATAAATATCAGGTATGATGAGCTTCTAACTGACCCTTTATTCTCTGTGTGTGCCCACGCACATGACCCGATATCAAACCTGCATCCTCTGTTCTTTCCTCACACCATGGCGACTTCTCAATGGCACCACCATCCACATGGGTGTTTAAAGCAGAAAGTGGGAGACCTTCAGAACAATCCCATCTACTCCAACATCCAGTTATTCCTAAGTCTTTTCTATCCTAACTTACAAAATATACCTGAAGCCATCTATTTGACTGCCTCTTCACTGCCACATTTTAGCTCAAGCCACTTTCTTGCTTAGATTACTCAATAGTCTTTCGCAAAGTCTATTGATCTCACTCTTGCCTCCTCCATTCCATTTTCTTTTACAGTAAATTGGATCAAGTTATCCATCTGTGTAATAACTTTAGTGGTTTCCAACTGCACTTAGAAGAGACTTCCCTTTCTGAGGACAAGACAGGCCAGGTTGTTTGGACAACTTTCATGTTGGAAACAATTAAAGGTAATGAATAACTTTTTAAAAGATTCTTAAAAGCATCAAAGGGCTAATTTATGGTGAGGAATTACTACATCAAAATTTACGGGAAGTTAAGGACCCAAAGCATCAAGTACTGTGTTTTGCCCTAATGATATTTCCTGAACTAGATAAACTGATTACAGCCTCCTGGTACAAGGAAGACATGAAGCAAACCTACAAGCCTTCCTCGCGTGGGGCATCAAATAGGATTCATCCTCCTATAAAGCTAAAACATCAAAGGGCAGGTGTAGCCACACTAGCCTAGGGATTTAAAGGAAAACTTTCTAAGCCCTGAGCAGATCAAGGAGAGAAAAAAAATCTCTCCCTTAGAAGTCATAAATACAAAATGGTCCTCTAGAAATTTGTGGACTAAATTCTCATAAACGAAAAGCCATATACATAAAAATCTGGGAATTTGGTTTGCTGTGGCCCAATGCTAGGAGTAATCACAGGCATGAACAAAATAAAACAAACATGAATTCCATTGTAAGATGCTATCCCAGTCTTCAAAAGCGTCTGGGGAATTATTTTCCAAAGTCATTGAATAGAACACAGAAGAAAATACAAAGATACAAAGCAAATCTCACCAGGAGAAGAATCAACATAAACAACAGACAGCAAAAGCAGACCCACAAAAACTTTATATTAAATTAACAGAAGCATTTTATAATACTTGATATTTATTTGCTTATTTATTTAGAGGAAAAAAGATAAGCTTAAAAATATCTTTGTGGAATAGAAAACTATAAAAAAAATACCTATAATATTTGAAATAGAAACAAATAGAACTTCTAGAAATAAAAACATAGTAGGAGTAGGGCACCAGCCCCATATGCTGGAGGTAATGGGTTCAAACCCAGCCCCAGCCAAAAACTATAAATATATATATATACAGTAATAGAGGCTCAGCACCTATAGTACAGGGGTTACGGCACCAGCCACATATACTGAGGGTGGCTGGTTTGAACCTGGCCTGGGCCAGCTAAAACAACAATGACAACTGCAACAAAAAATAGCCAGGCTTTGTGGTGGGCTCCTGTAGTCCCAGCCACTTGGGAGGCCGAAGCAAGTGAATTGCTTAAGCCCAAGAGTTTGAGGTTGCTGTGAGCTCTGATGCCACAGAACTCTACAGAGGGTGACATAGTGAGACTCTGCCTCAATTAAAAAAAAATACAGTAATAGAAACTCAGCTAATGGGTTTAACAGCAGATATGCAAATAGAAAAGAATTAGTGACCTAGAAGATCACTCAAATAGATGTTACCCAGAAAGTAGCACAGACAGAATAAGCATGAAAACACAAACGAGATTAAGAGAAAAAAATAAGAGCTGATACTTGTTTAATTAAAGTTCTAGGTGGAAAGGAGACATGGAATTAGGAAGAATATTGAAAGAGAAAATGGCTGAGCATTTTCCCAAACTGTTTAAGGACAGATTTAAGAGAACTTACAAATCCAAACAAATAAAAAAATTCAGTCTTAAATACATCCTAGTGAATTTTAGGACATCATAGTCGGTGGTGTCCTAAAATTAAGGTGAACTTAAAAGGAGCCCGAGGAAAAAGTATTGTTACCTTCAAAGAAGAAGCAGTTATAATAACAGCTGAAGTCTCAGAAACACTGCATTTACAATACAATCTTGATTTCTTGTCATAGCGCTAAGATCCTGCATGAGCTGTGCCTGATCTCCCTTTCCTGTTTTCTCTTGTCCTGTTTTCTCCCTTAATCCCTTGCCCTGCAGTCACTGGACTTCTCTCATGTTCATGAACACATCACCCTTTTCTCCACTACTGCAGACACCGGTCCATCTGCCCGGAATGTTCTCCACCATTTCCATATGACTGGCTGGCTCCTCATCATCTTCCAGCTCTTAGCTAAACATCCCCGCTTCAGTTAAGCTTCTCTGACTACCCGGTCTAAAATAATGCTTATTATTCTTTCTAACATTTTATTTTTATTCTTCATTTGTCATGTCTCCCACTAAATGATAACCCATGAATACCAGAACCAGGCTATTTTGTTCCCTCCTTTATGTGTGGCATCCTGAAGAATTTCCAACACACGGCACAATAAAAACTCAGTAAATAACTGTGCAAAGGATCTTTTAGCATAGATACTTCTTATCTTTTCCTGGGCCCATTTACTTACATGGTTACGTAACATATTTTTTATTTTTGCAAATATGATAACATTCTATTTTCTTTTTTATTTTATTTTTTTTGCCCATGCAAACTAACTTTTAATAATTTGTTCTGTACTCTTCCCTTTCACTCTTTAATTGTGTGTGTGGTGGGGGAGGGTGGCTATATTTATTATAAATGAGGATTTCAACTTATATATTGTTTCTTATTCTGCTCATCCATGCGCTGCTGAGTCATCATTCTCCATATCATTTTTTAGGCAACTTGAGATGAAATTTACATATGTAAAATGCATCCATCTTAGGCTTACCCTTTATGAGTTTTGTCAAATACATACATGCATATAACCACCACTACAATCTCCACCTAGACATTTTCATAACCACAAAAATTTCATTGTGACCCTGCTTCATAAACTCTCCCACCCGACTCTCAATTTCAGGCAACCACTGATGTACTTTCTATTAGTAGAGACCATGATTGTCTAATTATCTTAGAGATTTATGTCAATAGGTTCACTTGGTTATAGTCTTTGTGTCTTGATTTTTTTCATTCCACGTGTTTTGATGTGTCTCTGCTTGTCAGTGGTTTATTCCATTGTGATAGTTGCATAGCATTCCACTGCGTGGACAGACCACAGTTTGTATATCCACTCATCCGTTCCTGCATCATTGGGTTGTCTCTACTTTCAGAATGCTGTGGTAAAGGTACTATGAATATTCACATGCACTGTTTTGTGTGAACATATCTTTCCTTTCTTTTGTCTGATTTTCTAGGAGTGAGATTGTTAGGCCACATGGTAAAGTTATGTTTAATTTCATAAGAAACTTCAAAACAATTTCCAAGTGTTATACCATTTTACGTTTCCTGGGAGTTCCAGTTGCTCCATATCCTTGCCAACAGCTGGCGCTGTCAGTCTTTTTAATTTTTGCCATTCTATTTGGTATATAATAGTATCTTCTTTTTTTCTTTTTTTTTATTAAGTCATATATACATAGATCATGGATACATTTATTATATAATGGTATCTTATGTGGTTTGATTTTTAACCTTCTATTTTCTAGCCTATGTTTTAAATTTATTGGCCATCATGGCTCATACCTATAAGCTCAGCACTTTGGGAAGCTGAGGCAGGAGGATTGTTTGAGTCCAATTCAAGACCTGCTTGGGCATTAGCAAGACCTCATTTTTACAAACTATAGAAAATTTAGCTAAGCATGATGGCTTACACCTGTAGTCTCAGCTACTCAGGAGGCTGAGGCAGGAGGATCACTTGAGCCCAGGAGTGTGAGGCTGCAGTGAGCTTTGATGATACCACTCTACTCCAGCCTGGACAGCATAGTGAGACTGTCTCAAAAATTAAACCAATCAATCAATAATAAACACATTTGTCGATGTATCATAAATTACCTTCCATGTGTATAAACATTCTTCTACAACCTGACTTCTGATGGCTGTAGGATAGCCCATTATAAAGGTATCATAATTTATTTAACTAGTCCACTACTATTGAATGCTTAGATTGTTCCTCTAAATTATGAAATCATGATGTGAATAAATCATCTTTTCTTATTTCCCTACCAATACCACCTCAGTCAAAATACTAAGGGACCTATATGTATGTGTACACACACACACACACACACACACACACACACACGGTGTCCCAAAAGTTTCCCCTAAAGTCACCATACATAGGGACAATGGGAAATTGTAGCTAAAAGTACCTTTATTTACAAAATATTTTTTATAAAATTATGAAAATAATTTATATTTTTATAATATAAAGAGGTGGCCAACATGTAGATAATGTTTTGTAAATATTTTATAATATCTATATACATACACACGTATTTATGTGCTGAAAGCCCATCTCATCCAAGACACTCAATTTCCCTACCCAGGAAATTGTTTATTATCTTATTTAATATACATTACTATTTTGACCTATAAAAATGGCAGTTTTGTCAAAATTTCCTTGTCTTTACCACAAGTTGTCACTTAATAAACTCAATTTACCCACCTTGGTTTGTTTGTTGTTTGTTTTCTCAACAACATAACTTAGGCATTGTTTCATATCAATTCATAAAAATTTATCACATTCTTTTGTAGGTGTTAAACAATATTATATTGTATGTTATGTGTATATTACAGCCTGATGTATTTAACCTATCACAGGGCACATTAACAATGAACTTATAGATGCAAAATTAAATGTTTAACTTAAATTTTATAGATTTTTTTAAATAGCTCACTTTAAGAAGTTGCACTACAATACGTGTCTACCAGCAACATATAAGAGCATGTGTTTTCTCACACTCTTAGCGCCAATATTTTATCAAACACTCAGATGTTTATCCATCTGACATAGAAAAATTGTATCTTGTAGCTTTATTTTGCATTTCTTTTCTTAGGAATAAGACTGATAACCTTTTCATTTATCTAAGAGCCATTTGTTTGTTATTTCTTTTCCTGTGAACTGTTTATATCATTGCCCATTTCCTAATGGATTATTGTTCTTCTTTATCAATCTGTAGTTATTGTTTACAAACAAGCCCCCATTGTTTTATCCACAACACTCTAAAAACTAAGAGTTTTCACAAATTGATTGCCAAAATTCATTTGGTGTAAAACTTTACTGGACTAACATACAGTTTTATCTATCATGCTTGCTATGAATATTCCCTTGCATTCTACAAAAGCAGCGATATATTTGATTACTGAATGCTTCTCAAAATGCTACTGGAAGTGTTTCATAACATGCGATATATTAATAGTCTTGTCCTTCCAAAACGATTTAAAACGCTGTGCTTTCGGAGAAGGAATAGTGGAAAGAATTGAGAAGAAATTGTTCAGATTTTTGCTTCTCCTTCATATCCCCCACATATTCAGAAGCAGAAAATTCAGAGAAAGGGCAAAGGAAAAGTCTCTTTGCACCCAGGGTATAAGCCAGATTTTGCACTCTTGGATCATAACCTGACTGTGTTTGGCATGTTTCTTTGTGGAAGGCATTTCAAAACATACAAGGCAATCAAAGCCGCCCCCTGAAACATCTTTACCTGCAAATCCACAGTTGGCAGATAAGTCTGAAATATTAGTCACAGTTATCACAAATGTGAGCTGTACTTCATACACATTTTTTTGTCTTTTATCACCTAATATATATGTTTATGGAAACAAATCTTAAGGTATCTTAATAGAAAGCCCTTGCTCACTCTGAAATAATAAATGATTGCCCCATGTTTTTTTCATAGTACTTTTATGGACTTCTTTTTCACATTTGTACATTGGATCCACCTGAAATTTATTTTGGCATAAAAAATAAGGTAGGAATCCAACTTAATATTTTTTATCAGATGGCTACCCAGTAGACCCAACTATATTCATTCACATTTCATCTTTACCTCATTAATTTAAAATGTCATTTCATCATATACTAAATTCTTACATTTATTTGACTCTATCTCTGGCAGGGTTTTTTTTGTTTATTCCGTTAATAGGTCTAGTTGGTACAAAGGATGGGCTATTGTTTTATGCTATTACCTGCTCTCTAGAAAGGTCCTACCCTTTCATGGTCCCATCAACAGCTTGTGAGTATCTTGCCCCTCCACACTCTTGACAACACTCACCTCATCCTATCTTAAATCTTTTTCATTTTGGAAGATAAATTATAATGTAATTGTTTTTATTTGCAGTTTAATTACCATCACAGCTGATGTTTGTTTTTTGTGTGTATGTGTGTGTTTGGGGTTTATTGAATACTGTGTTTCTTCTGTTGTAAATTAGATATTTGTGTCTTTTACCCACCTTTCTAAGGGGATGCTTAGCATTTTCTTAACGCTAAAGGCATCCTTTAAAATTCTTTCTGGAGGCGCAGTTGATATCAAGAACTGTATTAGAAGACCAGGCTGGATGGCGGAGACTACTCTAAAGTGTGTCTTCAATAGCATGTCTAGAGGCAAAGAGTCTTCTAGATGAGGACAGGGGAGAGAGATAGTAACAATATCTGCCATGGATTGATTGTGTGTATCCTCCCAAAATTCATTGTTGAAGTCTAATCCCCAATGTGATGGTCTGTGGAGGTGGGGCCTTTTGAATAAGGGCACTGATTATCATACGAAATCAGTGCCCTTATGAGAAGGAAGACTAGAGAACTTGCTGCCTTTTTCTCTGATCTCCCCTATGTAGAAGTGTTCCCTTTGCTCTACATCCACGCCAGCATCTCTGGTTTGGAGATTTTGTCATGTGGGCTAATTTTACTGGAGTTAGATGATATCTCAAAGTAGTTTTGATTTGCATTTCTCTGATGATTAAGGATGGTGAGCATTTTT
>CAUYRH010152701.1:0-10024 GCA_963574655.1 Perodicticus potto
CTGAGGCTGCTGCTTGTGAGGAGGCCACATCTTTCAGACGCAGAGATGAGGCCTCCACACGCTGAGCTTCCACTCAGTCATTGTCCTAATGTCTTTAACACATCTCATTTCAAAACTTTGAGGAATTCTCTAAGAGGTGGATGACTGACGGCGCCTTTGGCGAGGACTATTCTTTTGTTGTGGGAAGCTACCTTGCAGTGGGAAAAGAGGAGGGCTCCCTTCAGACTCACTCCTTCCTCCATGACCGTGGCTACACACCCACAGAGCACAAAGCAAAGATCGTCCTCTCACGTGCAGGTTTAAGATACCCCATGACTGCACTAATGTACACAGCTATGATTTAATAAAAAACAAACAAACAAAAAAGGATGCTCTGATCCTAGCAGCTAACCCAATCCACGTGAAGAGGTGCTCGTATCACGGGCAGAGCTGAACGTCTACCACTTGCACTTCCTAGAGAAAGGCTCTTCTCTCTGCATGGCATCTGGATTTGAAATTCTTCATTTGCTTCCAGGTGTGTGTATGGAGGGGTATGAGTCCCTGGGACAGCATGAGTGCCTGACCACCGCCCCCGCTGGATTCTGAAGGGATCGTCCTACTGGAAGATGCAGGACCAGGCCCCTCAAATGAGGCGGGGTGGAGCTCCCAGGAGCCTTTCTCTGGAAAGAGCAGGTCTGAAAACAGAGGGGAGGCATCTGCAGGAGTCCTTAAATGAGAAACTTGGTCCCACGGAGGGTCAGAGGTGTTCTCTTTGTCTCACGGATGTGATGGCAAGAGAAAAGCTGACTCCTGTTTACTGAGAGGGCCCAGGAGCAGTCACAAGGCACATTAATTGAGAAAGGAATAAAAATGAAGCCGGTATCTTCATTTACATGTCATATTCTTTACACTTCCCACCTCCTTTACCCCCTTTAATAGAGAAATTGAATCTGAGATGAGCTTTTAATTAAAAATCTCATAATAATATACAAAATCCAAAAGATAAGGAAATCAAATTTTAAATATGGATTTTTTTCCCTTCTCTTTTCCTCCCCACATTTCCTGTTGTTTGTCATGTACAAAGTTTATTAGAACAAAAGGACAGAAAAACTTTTAGCACACTAAAGGATTATGCTGCAAGTTTATTTGGCAGTGTGGGATCTGATTGCCTTTTAAGTCATCAATCCAGAAACAGGCCAAGGGATGCAGACCCCTGCTACTCCAGGAGGAGCCCCCCAGTCCACTTGCAGAAGCTACAAAAGAAAGGTCAATCCATGCCAGAAGCTGACAACTTCCAAGGGTCAGGGAGGGAGGGAATGACAAGGAAGTTAAAAGGACTAAGGTCTTTAATAGAAAGGAAACAACAAAGAGATTCCAGGGAAGAGAAACTCTTTTCTTGACAAGGAAGAATTTTCCTCCATTCATCTTTTGCCTGACAGCCTGACAGTGACGGTGTTTGATTATGGGACATACAACCTCTTTCTTCTATGATAGGTAGTATAAGACTGCCATTGTGTAAAAGAGAATTAATTAACATAAATCTTAAAACACTTAACTTTTATAAACAATACTAATTACTTTGGTTTCGAGAAAATTTTAGAAAGGAAAAAATGACAATATATCTTAGTTTCATAGAAAATTCCAATATATTATCAAATTATTGATGGATAAGGCTCTTAGTGTCTTAGCTTGCATCCCCAGATGAGTAACTCCTTCAGACTAGAAGCCTTAGAAGTTGAGAACACAGACCTTTGGTTGACACATTCTTATGTTGTCATAAGCCAATTCATGGCTGGTGTAAAGTCACAGACCTTGAAATCTATAATGGCAATCACTGGTATAAAGAACTCATCTGGAATGACAAGGGTGATGTTAAAGAAAAAAATTATTCAGTGACACTTGTGAAAGCACAATAAGGCTGGCTTTTCCAGGACTTCTCTGTAGATATGGAAGTCTTGCTCAACTTTAAATATGGCACAGGCCAAGTGAGAATTCATAGCCAAGGAGCAGGGTGGGGGGGCAGTGGATAGAAGATTACTAAGAGGAAACATCAGGGTTAAGGGACTTCTGACTGAACTGACTCTTGCCAAAGACCGGCCTGGGTATCAGATATCCACTGGGGCATGAGGAACCTGATTAAATAGTGAGGATGATCAGATATCGAGGATGGGGGCCGGGGTTCTTGCTAAACTGACTTAGCCGAGTTTTGCTAAACCTGGGTATAAGGAAGCACACAGATGGGCCTTGCAGAAGATTCCAAACCCAGGCTAACATTTGTCCAACCAAAAAGTCTTTGTCAGTAGACTAACTAATGTCTTCCTAGGGGAAGGAGAGGAAGCTATGATGAGAAACGCTGACAACACTAACGTTTGTTATTGCGAATGCAGAAGGACACATTGTTGTGTGTTTGTTTAAACCCAACCTCATTCTGAAAATAATTGGAGGAAGTCCTTGCACAGAGCACAGCAAGAGAGAAAATAAAAATAAATTTGAAAACTGGGGCAAAGAGAAAACAACCTGGAATAATAAGATGACATCAAAACTTACAAAAGTCCTCAAGTAGGAAAAAGCATGCTGTGAAATTCCACAAGATTATTCCAGTTGGGCCACAAACTTATTTCTCCGGAGGGTGCTTTAATTTGGGGAATGCATGGAGGCCAGGCCCCAACTTAGCATTTAGGTTCTTTTCCATTCAGTGGGTAAAGAAAGGTGTATTCACACATGTAGAAACCTATCCCTGGAAGAAAAAGCCACATAGCTTTTTTTCCCTTTAAAAACGTTTTCTTAAGCCTTGGTTTTCATTTGATCTGTGAGAGTATTGGTGAAAAATCTTCCGAGCTAGTTTGACATGTTGTAGATGGTGCATTCGTTCATGCCTTCTGCAATGATGCATTGAGCAACTGCCAAGAGTCATGCTAGGTGCTGGAGATAGAGGAACGAGTAGCCACAGTCACTCCCCACCTCTGGCCAGTGGGGCAGAAAAGCAAAAGGCCAGTGACTTGGTGGGGGAAGTGCTAGTAAAGATGCACCAGCTGTGTGGAGTGGGTGCGTAGGGTTGGGGCACATGATAATGTGCAGGGAAGGCAGAAGAAGGACAGTCCCAAAGCGGTAGAAACTGATATTCCTTTGGCCTTTAGGGTTCAATCATTCATTTGTTCACTCAAGATCAGACAGAGCCACATCTCAATCTCAAGGTCACCTGCTACACCTTGGTAACCTCAGCCTTTCCAGCTTCCTCAGGTCCTCATGGCCTCACTCCCTCTGCACCTGCTTTCAATCACAGAGAGGTTGGTGGTCGTACCCATTCCCATTTGAAGAGTGATTTTTTACCACTCAAAAAATGATTTTGTATCTACCCTACTGTCTACAACTGTTTTATTACTACAAATAATGTAAAGGAGAAAATGGCATATTAGAGAACGTCCTGGAACTTGAGAGCAGAGTATTTTTGTTTAGGTCTTCACTCAGAAATTGTTAGTTGTGTGGCCTTTAACAAGTCAGTCAGCCTTCAGAACCTCAGTATCTGCCTCATGGGATGAGAATTAAATGAAGTAATAGTTGCAATGTGCTCAGTACCCAGAGAATGTTGGACACACATCATTTTCTCCTTGGACTAGCAAGTGTCTTGGAGAAATGTTGCTATAACCATCCTGGTTTTCAACAAGCATTCATTTTCATTGTAGGTCATGACTACGTACCCCTGCCCACAAGAGGAGTGCCCCAATGTCCTCAGGCTCGATGGTACCACCTTCATGCTCATAGGATCCCAGGGCCTCATTCCCAACACCCACGTAGAAACCATTCTGTCAGATGCAGTCATGATTCAGTGTACTGTCATGTCTTCAAAGAGGGCTCCCGATGGTCACCACCTCCCGATGTTTTCATGTTGCACTGTGATTCACCTTGAGCAATAGAATGCGGCATAAGGAATTCTGTGTAGTTCCCAGCCTGGACATTAAGAAACCCTCAGTTTCCCTCTTACTTCCTGCAGTATTCTCTTTGGGAACCCAGATACCACGCTGTGTGAAGCCTCAGCCACGTGCAGAGGCCACAAGGAAGGGAGCCAAAGCCTGCAGGTTTCAGCTCTGGCTTAGCCCCCAGGTGACAGCCCCCCAACCGCTACCCATGTGAGTGGGCTGCCTTGGATATTCTAGCCCAGAGGAGCCCTCTTGTGACTGCAGCCCCAACTGGCCTCACATGGAGAACCATCCCACTAAACTCAATGAAGCCACAAAACTGTAAGATTAAAATTATTGTTTTAAGCCTATTTTTTTTTCCTTGTTTGTTTGTTTTGCAGTTTTTGGCCAGGGCTGGGTTTGAACCCACCACCTCCAGCATATGGGCCTGGTGCCCTACTCCGTTGAGCCACAGGTGCCGCTGTAAGCCTCTATGTTTAGAGATGATTTGTTATAGAGCAACAGACCGTTAAAATACCTAGCATTTGTTGTGTTCTTCATCTTCTACTTGTCTACATGTAAAGATGGCAGAGACACCTAGAAAAGCACATTGGCCCTAGAAAAGATTTGATGTCCAGAGCAAGGGCTGGCTGTTGAAGGTCTCAAGCCTTTACAACTCCTGCACAGACACTAAGTTTGCAGGAAGTAAGAGGGAAACTAAAGGTATCTTAATGTCCAGGTTGGGATTACACAGCACCCCTTACATGACATTCGACTGGTTTTGAGTCACTGGGCAAGAGACTGGCAGAGGCAAGAGTCACAGTGCAGAGGCAGAACTGCCCTTGACATGGGCCCCATGGTAAGCCTGCTGGGGCTCAGTCTCACTAAGCCTGTCTTACTCAGAAACTGCTTTCAACCTTCTCTCTAAAAGGACTCACATTAGTCTAAGCAAATGTTGTCAGTAGCCTGCTCTATGCATGGGATCATGTAAGACAACTTCTAACTGCCACTATGTGGGTTTAGGGATTTTGCTAGGACTTTGAAAGGTAGCTCTGCCTAGTGGCTCCTGCAGTTTTCTATATAGATGTCCCAGTTCCCTCCCCTACAATGGTAAAATAATGCTGAGGCGTTTGTTCTTTATCATTTTCCAGAGTTTACCCATGGGATCAAGGTTCCATGCCTTGCTAAGGCTGTACACTCTAGAATGCACCTTTAGTGCCTTCTCCAGGGAAACCCAAATAAGTCTCTGCTGTGGAACAGATGTCATTCTGTTCCTATCTAAAGCTTCATATCTCTACACCTTAGCACATATTATTTAACTGTAATAAGCTAATAGATTCTTCTCTAAAGATCAGATACTTACCAACTCAGCAAACAGTAACTGGACTCCAAGTTCCTCATTTGTATAATGAGTGCCATCATAGCTACCATGCAAGCTATTCTGAGGTCATTGTAACCTCAGAAAGGGTATCTAATATTCTCTCTGCCACACAGCAGGTATTTAAGTATGCACATTCATTGAGAATTTACTATAATAAAAATGTACTGTAAGCATTATACATATGTTAACTCATTTAATCTTTACAACTACCATCCCAGGTAAATATCATTATCAGTTTCTTCATTCTATAGATGAAAAGGAGGCTAAGGTAGATGAAGTATCTTGTCCCATGGTTACACAACTAGAAACAGCAGATGTGGGATTTGAACCTGGGCTGTGAGACCCCCAGGCCTACCCTGTTAAGCATTGTGCTATACTTTTCAAGGCATACCTACTCGCTATTGGAGGAAATAAAGCAGGCAACCCGTCTAGGACCCTTCTGTTGTAGTTGAAGCTTTCCTATCCTCTAATAAACTGTGCCTCTATTGCTAAAATAAAAAAATAAAGAAAATAAAGCAACTCTGAGATTTAAATTTACATTTCTTTAGATCCAGTGAAAATATTAAAATTCAAGAGACAAAAGACAAACCTATTGTCTACTTAAATTGATCTGTTATCCAGCTGGCTCTGCAAACACATCCCAGTGATGATCTAGACTTCTTTTCTGCAAAAGCCCAGCACTGAAGGAAACTGCGTACAGAGCAGCAGACCTCGGCTCAATAGAAAGAAGCTTTCTAATGGCCCAAAATGATCAAGAACAGAACAAGTTACTTGAGCAATTTCTTGATCACTGCGAGCATTCACTCTGATGGCACGCATCACCTGCCCTGGTGCGGTGGCGGGGCTTCACACAACCAGCTGCCGTTAAACTAGGAGACTTGGGGCATCCCATTCAGCTCCAAGATCCAAGAAGACAAACTTGTTAGTGCTTCTTACTTCAGAATGGGAAACTGTGTTCATGGCATGTGTTAGCAAAATATTACACTCTCTCATACGGATCTCCCCTTTCTGCACACCTTCCTTCCATCCTTGCAAAGTTGCATGTCTGTTAGGAATATAAGAAACAAAGTGTGTGGCCACAGTCTGGTGCAGGCCCCTGGACGGCGGTTGTTACCATGGAGCTGGATGCTCATGTCTGTGCACTGACCACACAGCAGCAGACCGTGTGCCGAACCTGAACACCTCAGTACACAAACGGCCCCTCTGGTTTCTCCCAAGATCCCCTGAGGTAGTTTTCCTATCCAGGAAGGTAAGGGCCGAGAGAGGCCGAGAGAGGTGCACCAAGTCACATGCCCCTCAGTGCAGCCACATTGGTGTGGTTCCAGCGCCCTCCCTGCAGGCGGCTCTCATCCATCACCTGTCATGACAACACATCTGCTCTAAGACAGCTTCTCCTGAGGTCTGGGAAGGACTATAGGAGTCACTTAATGGGAAGAAGGCTTTTTATGGTAGGAGAAGGTTGTCATTTTTTCCCTTTGACTGTCAGCTCCTCACACATACACCTGATTAGTGAACTCACTAAAAGCGTGGTTTCTCAAATTATTTTTTCCTGGATCTTACAGAGATTGTGATTGTTTTATAATAACTGCTGCTGTGACACAGATTACCTTGGTCAAACATCAGACAAGCTTACTGCTTTTACCAAGGGGAGGGCACCAGTAGAATATCCTGGCCAGGGGAAATAGCCCATCACAGCATTGGCTGCAAAGTGAGACCTTTGAACGTCAAGTACAACTCTGCCCAGGTGAGCTTCCCTTGAAGTCAGACTTACGGATTGAAATGCAACTTAAAAATATTAGCTAGACAAGTCTTTTTTTTTGTAGTTTTTGTTTTGTTTCTTGGTTTTTTTTGGTGGTGTTTAGTTTTTTTACTTTGCTTTGCTTTTTGCTGAAGAGGGCCTTTGTTTTATAAATGATTTTGCTTAACTTTCTTCAATTGCAGCTCTGCAAAACAGTGCAAAAGGCTCTAGGCAGGGATATAGGAGGTCTAGTCCTCAATGCTTGCCTTGGGCAAGTCATTTCACATATTTAGACTTCATTTCTGAAAGAAAAGAGGGAATGGGGGACAAGAGAAGGAGAAAGAGAAAAGGAAGGTCAGAGTAAGATAGGAGAGGGAGAAAAAAAAGGAGGAGGAGAGGAAAGAGAGAAAGAGGAAGAAAAGGACAAAAGGGGTGGCCCCAGTAACCTCCAAATTGTATTAAAAAAACCTCAACACATCGTACCCCACAAAAGCATAAATGTATTCAGGATCTATGTGTATATGACTTAATAAAAGAAAAAAAAAAAAGAAAAGAAAAGAACAAAATGAAAGTTCGAGGGTTGACCACACTCCTCAGGCCATCCTGCCTCTGGATGTCCGGGATCCCCTAACAGCCTGAGATTTATTTTTCACCTCTGATGGGCACACAGCGTTTTCAGTACTGTCTTTGTACACACAGGAACACAGACGAGCCAGGTGACAATTCTGCTGTCAACCTCAGAACTCCCTCTACGTGAACATGAGCAGATCTATGATATCTGGCCTAGAATTATGGCAGCTGGGAACGGTTGCATGTTATGCCAAACCAGGCTAGGAAAAGTCCCCTGCTGCACTGGCATCAGCCTGTGGCCAGCGGAACGTGGGGCAAGTGATGAGCACCGCTTCCTTCAGAGCCTCCTGTGTCCTCGCACCTGCACTTTCCTGCTGCCCTAGGAGTGGCCTTGCCTTCATACTGGAGCAGAGACCCTGGCAGGAGAGCAGTACAGGGGCAAGGTGTAAGCAGACCCAGGGGAGGAGAACAGCAAGGGCGGAAGCTGAGCCTCAGTGTTGTGAGCCACCGAGAGTGAGGGCAGCTCCTGCAGAGTCCAGTACCTACTGGTCACAGGGGACCTTGGGGGTGGGTACAAGTGTGGGGAGAGCACATGCTCTGGGAAGTGGCAGGAGTCGGCACTCCTCCAGACACACTCCACCTGATGCCGGCTCCGAGCTCCTGACCCCAGTGCATCCTTGCTCCAGCTGTCCCTTCTCTTTCCCAAGCAGGCTCACTCAGCTTCCCCTTACCTTCTGGTCCTGAGGGGAGAAGCAGAGCTGAGTTTTCTCCCCGGGGCTCTGTTCTCAGGAATAGACCTGGAGAGAACATGGGGGAGAACTTTCAGTATGAACTGCAAACTCACACACGGCACAAGGCACTAGCCTGGTTTCTCTGTGCACTAAACTGGGTCCTCCAGGTGTCCCCAAGCTGTGTCTCTGCTGAGGAAAATGCAGTGGCAGCCAAACCACAGGATGCACATTGTTCCAACCGGCACTGCCAAGCCATTGTCAGTAATTCCCCACTTAACTAACCTCCTTCCACAATTTCCCATTTTTCTATACCCCTAGCCCTTTTTATTTCCCCTTTTTTTCTTTCCATGGTCCCTTTTTTTTCTCTCTCTGTTCTCCCATTACAAGCCCAGTCACTTTTGTCCTAGTTGGAGATGAGCTCAATTTATACTGGAGTTTGCCTTCCTGACGGCAGTAATCCTCTAATTGATACGGGGTTGCAGAGTCAGGAATGGTAACGTCGGGATCCAGACAGGGGTCTGGCTAAACACACCCACAGTCCTAACCATTGCAGCCCAGTAGTCCCCAGGTTCCCAGAGGAAAATCGCCTGAGGGGCTCATCAGACAGGATTACTAGGTCTCAGCTGGGGGTCCCAGATACCTACCAGTTTTCACTAGTCTGTTAGTGAGTGCAAGAGCTCCAGGTGATTCTTATTTCCAGGGATGTTTGGGAAATATCAGGAAACACTGAGCATTTGCCAAAGCAAACCCCTGGATGAGAACCCACAGTGCAGAAGAGGATCCTGGAGAGGGCTGGGTTTGGGTGTCAGGGTCCAGGGGGCAGGCAGGAGCCATCAGTCACCCCCAGGCATCACCACACACACCCAGACCTGCAGAGAGGAGACTGCAGGAAGACCCAGGGATGGCTCAGTGGCAAGGAGCCTTCCTGAAGTCTTTTGTGGGGTGGAGGCTGAGTCAGTTCTGCAGAGGGTAGATGCCCAAGTTCTTCCCGGCATAATCAACCCTTCAGGGGTGTCTCTCACATCGGCTCTCATCCTCTCCTTAGGGAAGCCCCCACACTGCCCCTAGATGTCACCCCAGACATCAGACAGGGCCTCTGAGATGGCTGGGGTTTGGGTTACACCATCAGCTTGCCCTTCTTTGCCTTAATCCTCTCCCCTTGCCATTCAGACCATACCAGCTCCTCACTCTTAATTTCATCTGCCATGGCTGGCCTCATTCCTGGCCTCTAACCTTGAGGATGGATAGAGGTCTTCCCAGTTTGAACTGCAGCATCAGTAAGACTCTAGCTTCTGCCCCTCCTGAGCCCTGGCTGCCCCACTGATGCCCCAGACATGAGCCTGCCAGCCCCTCCAAGACTTAGGCCCTTTTGGTAGAAATTCTACCACTTAACCCAGGACTTTCTCTGGAGCCAATTATGTGAGCCATTTAGTAGGGACACAATTGAATGTAGTCACTTTGACTAAATCAAGCTTCTTACATTTTCATGTGTAAGTCAAGGACCTGATGAACTTGTGAAACTACAGATTCTCATGGTGGTGGGTGAGCAGGGGTGGAGATGCTACATTTCTAAGGAGCACTCAGGTGACTCCGTGCCTCTGGTCCAGGGCCCTCACCTAGAGTAGACAGTAGGCACTGCATCCCATTTTCAGGCAAATTCAGCCAGAGGCCAGCCATCCTGGAAGCCCACCCCAGCCGCTCTCCCCCACATGGGCTGGCAGCCAGATGC